>JAYXIM010034735.1:0-146745 GCA_037575425.1 Anastrepha fraterculus | reverse complement strand
AGAACTACCCGCAAAGGTTTGCCAGTTGAGTCATTTCTCATATTTCAAAATTATCTTGTTTTATTGATTCTAATGAAAAGGTGGTTTTCTGTGACCAACAACTTGTAGGAAATCAAAGTGTAAATATATTTGTATATGTAAGTGAGTTTGCAATTTTATTTTTCTACCGAAGTCCTTCGAAGTAACTTTTATTAAAATGCAAAATATATTTGGCACATAATTGTGGAGAAGTCAGGCAAGAAATATGTTGTTTGTTGTTGTTGTAATTGCTATGGCAGAGTTCACTTTTCAATGATGAGATCCAAATACAGTTGGATTATACAATTGCACCTATAGAGTATACATACAGAACAAATGATTCAGAAGTGATATGTATTTATGCACAATTATGTACGTAAACTCATCCCAAACAACAAATACGAGAGCATATGAATAATCTGAGTTAGTAAGTATGTTTTATGATATTTGGAAGAAATGCTCACATACCTTTCCGTCTCTATTTTAGTGTGGTATTGCAAATGTACAAGTAAACTTGCCTACACTACAGCTATGTACACTTGCTATTCAGTAGCTACCTTTAGCTGTTCTTATTGCTACAATTCATAGCATTCCATGCACCGTCTGACTTATGAAATTTCTCAGGAGGAGCCATCTGAGGATTGGCATGCATTCGAGTAGCCCCTTTGGGAAGTTCAAGTGTAAGTAGATTGGATGAATGTTACGATTTGTACACCCTAACACACACGTCCTTAAGTGCTTCCATACAAATGCATAGTGCAATCGTCTGTGTACATTGCTTGTCTGTTGCCTGTCTGCTGCTGCATCTTCAATGCCGAGAAATTACCAGAGATAATTTGTAAAATATGGAACATACTATGAAAAGTGAAAGTGAGAAATTTCAAGTGGCAGTGCACAAATACTTATACGAGCATGTACATCTGTGGAAGTTGTTTGCTATGCATTTGTGCACAAATATACACACATATGTGAGTGTATGCGGTTATGCTGTAAGTAGTTGTATGGTATGTGGCACGCTTGTTATTTTAGCAATTTTCAAATGTTGTTTTTATTGTTGGGTTTTGTGTTAACACAAGAAGTTCCTGCAAGTAACGTGTACACATACATATGTATTTACAACTACAACTGTGCACAATGATGCTTCAACTTCTACACGAATAAGAAATAGTAGTACGGTCACCCTATGCTCTGGAGAACTTCGCCTCACCATAGCGCCTGCACGAAGCTAGTCATCTCGTACTACATATGGCTGATTGTTGATATCGTTTTCTTGAGTACTGTGACTCGAACTTTCTGCATATGGTTTGCCTTAGTCGACATCAGTTGTTGTTATAGTAATTTTACTACCAGTTGTTGTTCGAGTAATTACTTACATACACTCATATGTATGAAGGTTAGGTTTGTGGCATACATGGCAATATATTCCATTCATGCAACATTTGGCAAGAGTCAAGAATGTTGAGATCTGCTGAAGCAGACAGCGCATGAATTCCAACATTCACACACACATACCATTTGTATAGGATTGTGTGTGGGCATAAGAAAAGCAAAGTAAAGACGGAACAGCTGTTTGGAAGATGGCAGCTCAGCAAATGCTTGCTAAAGTAAGGTAAGGAAATGAAGTCGAATATACCAACAATGGCAATAGCAATGGCAAGAGTCTTGGCAGCAGACATTTGGCCAGACATGCTCACACTACTCTTCAATTTCAAATGTACATATGTTTTGTGAGTTGGTGTGCCTGGCAAAATGTGTTACTCATACGCCCAAGTGGCAAATAAGTGTTTGATCCTTGAATACATGTTTGTATGTACGCGTGTGTTTGTTCGCAGGGAATTCCTCAAGGTTGTTTGAGGTTAATTCGAGGTTGTGACACACTTATACCACGAAGCATTTTTGTGTCAGTCCATGTACTTATGTATTTATGTGTAGGTAAAAGAAAATTTTGTGTCTGTTGAGAGCAGTGGACGATAAATGTCATTCCAAATAGCATATTTGCAATTTCTTTAAATTTTTGTTGTTATTGTTGGGTGTGTTACGCATTTCTATTCTGAAAATTAGAAACTTAAAATGCAGAGGGAAAAACATATGTAGCAGTTTATAATACTGACTGAGTCGGTGTATAGACTGTTAATGTTAAATGATCCAGGGCCTACACGCCACCTAAACATAGCTCTTGAAGGTTCCTTTAGGGGGACTTTGCTATCTTCTGAAATGATAGCTGCACCATTATTTTGTCAGGGTATGCTGGGATGCAAAACTCACCGGCTAAATGAGAACCATCTAGTATTTCACAGGGGTTTCTTTTAATAACACTTTTAGAAAAGTTGGGTAAGAAAACGGTGACAGTTATATAGGGGTACATATGGCTCTGACACCAAACTTTCTTTCCCAATGGATAAATCGTCTATCGAGTATTAAGCTGAGACGCAGATAGACTTCACCTGCTGCAGCACAAGTCTCGAAAAAGGTATGAAGATTTATTTTTTGTGGCAGTTATTTTTTCGGATTATATCCAAGCTTGTCGAGGCATACTATGATACCATTCCGCTCTTGGCACCAGTTCTGCTGTTCCTTAGTGTGTCGACTGCCAGATCTATAATTCCTGAGTGGCTGAACTTAGAGCTTAGTAAGTACTGGTCAATAATAGGGGACCGCATACAAGCTGAACTATTTAGTTATCTGTTCGGCAATAAGTAGTTAACTAATCCTGATATTACAATCCCCCGCGGCTTTGCATACACAGTTGAGCTTATCTATTGCGACAAATTTCCGCTTTGTATTGAAGATAATGGGACTTTCGCGGATATTCTATGGAAATGTTCGACCTTGGTCAGGTAAGGAATGAAACACTTCAACTCGTGCAAGTTTTCCTACCATTAAGTGGTTGGAGTTCGTTTATTAAGTATGCCTAAGAGTTCATTAGAGAGGTGGGGATATCTGGGAAAGTATAATGGTACTCCTTTACCAAGTACCTGTTGCGTCTTGCAAGTTCGAGAACGAGGTTTTATACTACAATATATTCTGCACTTTGGACGGGCAATGCAGAACTATAAAATATGCTTTTGTCACTAATAGCATGCAAGAAGAAAGTGGCCTAACTTTAATCAAAGAAATTACGGCGGATCACTTCAAAGGTCTGATTACCAATTATAGTAAATGAACTTCGGCTAGAAGCTGACACATGTAAATTTTCAAAAGGCTGAAATCTCCAAAAGGCGAACTAGAAAGAGTTCGACGTGCTTTTTAAAGAGAGAATACCAAATCTTTCTAAACTCAAAAAACTCAGATCAATTTAGGGGACGACCGGCCAGATATCGATTAGTTTGATTAGCCGTTTTGAGGTATTATATAGAAAAGCAGGGAAGGAAAAGTGACACTGTGGTGGAATATTTACCAAACTGCGTAGGGTCCAGGTGGCTTTCAAATAAGGACTTATCTCAACAGCATGTCGTGCAGAGGGAATATAATAGGCAAATTTGTTCGCCAAAAATTAAGCTCTCAAAGTGATACTGATAGCAAGAGTATGTAGGGCTATGCAAGGTATTTCAGCAGGACCTGCCAGTTATGCTAGTGTTTCTCAGAAGACCTGACAGATCTTATGCTGTAAAAGCATTTTCGAATAGCTAGTTAACTCTTCTCGCAAGAAGATATGATACTAGATAGTGTACTTATATTTAATTGGGAATTGTTCTATCAATTTTTCGCACTAGTCCTTGACTTGTATATATAATTATTTTTTAACTTTATCGCTTGAGATGAAGACTAGAATTGAAACTTTTAAATTGAACAGCGTGCAAGGGTCCACTCAATGCTATAAGAAACTCATAATTTTTTTTTACGTTCATAAAAACACACTTGTATATACGCAAATATAAAGATATTCCATTCAGTATAAGCATTCTTAATATATATGAGGCCCTGGGAGAATTTTCTTTTAGTAGTTCGAGCATTTACTGTGAGAACAAGCTCACATAAAATCTATTTTTTTATCGGGATCTGCGATTCTCTATTTATTTGGGTCGAAATGAAAAAATCGCTAGTTGCCTAAGCAATATTGTCTAATGTAGACAGGTGGGGAGGGAGTTCGTTGCTCCTCTGTAAGATTCCTAGCTTTTAAACTTTAATAAAACATAAAGCATAGAATATGATCTGGCAACATTTCAAACAACTCTCTGCACCTGGAAGTCCGACCGCCTTCCCACAATCCAAAAGTATCGCTTTTAGTAGATCCTCTTGGTATAAGTTCAATGGTGGCAAAATTAATAAGGCATGAAGAGCAGAAACCATGACTTTAACCATAGTTCTGCGCCATTATATTATGTGTTTTTTAAAGGTGGTTTTAAAATTAATAAAAAACATGTTTAAAGTATTTATTAGTCAATAACATATTTTCCTTCAATCTTTACAATGTCTTCCTAACGTTTAGGCAAATTTTTAATTCCTTGCTCAAAAAATTTTTGTGCTGGGAGCCAAAATACGCTTCGATATCCCTTTTTATAGCTTCTTTCGTGGAGTAGTTCTTGTTGCTCATATAGGATTGAAGTCCACGGAAAAGGTGATAATCACAAGGTGCAATATCCGGAGAGTATGGTGGATGCGGTATTAGCTCTCATCTGAGCTCGTTCAGCTTGCCTAACGTTTGCCTTGCGGTATGAGGTCTTGCGTTGTCGTGGTGAAACAAAACTTTGCGTCTATTCACTAAAGTAGGTCGATTTTTTTTAAGTGCCTCATTCAGGTTTGATAGTTGATTCGAATAATAATCAGCAGTTATCGTCTGGTTTGCTTCCAGAAGTTCATAATAAATAATACCGGTCATATCCCATCAAATAGACATGAGAATCTTCTTGGGGTTAAGGTCATCTCTAGGGGTCGGTTCTGGTGTTTCATCTTTATCTAACCATTGGCGTTTGCGAACAGGATTATTGTAAAGGACCCATTTTTTATCACCAGTAACTTTCATTTTTAAACCGTTGCAGCAGCTGAGAACACACATTCACACTCTGCTGAAGGTTGGCGACGGAAAGTCTATGCGGAACCCATTTTCCCAGCTTTGAAACCTTTCCCAACTGAACCAGGTGCCTGTGAACTGTTCCATGCGATGAATTTAACCTCTGAGCTATCATATCGACTGTCAAATTTGGCTCAGCTTCCACGAGTTCGAGCTAGGCGTCGGAGTTAAAGACTTCAGGACGACCAGCGCGCGGGGCATCCTCCACATCGCAGATACCACTTCGGTATTTTGAAAACCACTTTTGCGCAGTCCTTACACTCACGGTATCCTGTCCGTGAACAGTGTTTATTTCTGCAGCAGCAGTTGTTGCATGTTTACCACTTTTATAAAAAAATTACAAAATATGCCTCTTATACGCGTTCGAAGACTCGATTTTATTTTTTAACAACACATTCTTCGATCCGCGATTAAAAACACTTGTTGAATGCACAATATATCAAAGAAAATATTAATAGCTCCGTTATATTCCGCGAATAATTTTTTGTATGCAAAAATCGTACAAAAATGAAATTATGGGTAAAATACGCAAGAACTGGACTGGCCTGATATATACAATATAATTCTTTCTTATGTTATATTATTTCTAGTAAAAGGCAGCACTGTTCAGCTAAAAGACGCCCACGTCTAATGTGCTCACTGGGATCAGACGCATTGTGTACCGAGTTATCCCGGTAGTTAGGAAAGGCAGAGAAACGTATTCTACGAAATATGGCAAATCAAAATTCGTGATTCAAATAAATCTTAGAGAAAATTTAGATTCTCGCACTCTATATAATGAAATGACTTGAGCATCACTGAATAAAATTAACAGCAAATCTGTAAGAACCGATGGATTATCGGCGAATCTATTCTTACACGATATCAATGAGCTGGTTATGTATGTAAATGTATGGACTGATATGCAGATGCACGACCCTTAAATTCGTAGCAATAATACCAGAATTAGCCTATTCACACTTCCGTGCAAGGCATTTTGTGCAAAAGCTTATGGTCAACCGCCCAGGGAAAGGATTGGACCTTATGAGTTTGGTTTTAGATCTGGTAATTGAATCATTGAGAAATACCCCCTTCATCTTTTTAACGATTTTAATAGGAAGGTTTCAGCTGAACAAAAGGGAATTGTCTATATGGCGCGCTGTCTTAATTTGGTTATTCATAAAGTTAACACAAGGTAAATGAAATTGAGTAGAATGTGGAATCACCTCTCCGAAGGATTTAGTACCAAATGAGGTGTATCGATTATTTTACCCATTAATCTGATATTAAAACATATGTAAATGACATCGTCGTAAAACACCACACTGCTAGTTTTGTATTTTTTGAACCGTCGAATAGGTCCACCTCACAATTCTCACCACACAATTCTCTATTGGCAACGTAGTACTCAATTGGACTTTCATAAACTGCTTATTGCATAAACTTGAACAATGGCAGGATCCAGCGGAAGATTTATGAACCTCCACGTATTGGAAGTGGTGAACATAAATGACGATGTGAAGATGTGCATTATGAAATTTACAGCGGCATCGCAGCTAATAAAGCTCATATCCTACGATTAGATGTAAATACTTCCACCTTTCGAGTTTTCACCCGCTTCTAGTGACTGAGAAAGATTAAGGCTAGAAGCAACTATGTATGCTATGTAGGCTATGCATATATATACGAGTATAATACATTCTTAAGCATAAATGCTGGCACCCTTCATTAGGTGATTGACCGAACTCTTCCTCCTATTTGTGTGCGTCGCGATGTTTTTCCATAAATGGAGGGACCTACAGTTTTATGCCACCTTCGAATGGGAGCCATTTTCTTATGAGCTGATTTTTCTTGGCGAAAATTCAGGTTTTGATGTGCTGCCGAGGGTCGCCCGCTATTAGAAATAAACTACTTCTATCAATTGATGTTTCGGGCTCGAGTTTCGAACCTATGCACTTCCGAATGTTAGACACCAAAAAACGCATTCTTATGCCGGCCACTAAACTCTTGCATATGGGTAATAAATTCTTCTTGAGTTAGCAGTCGAATGTAAATCTGGTGTAATAACCCTCATGCGAATACAGTGATAGATAGGCATTAGATCTTATGCTGTACATACTGCTAAGAAGTGAATTCTCGCTGATTTGTCCTTTAGGTAAATGAAGAAAATACAGAAGAATTAGCCAAAATATTCGTTTAATGTTAAACGTT
This sequence comes from Anastrepha fraterculus, assembly GCA_037575425.1. Taxonomy (NCBI): domain Eukaryota; kingdom Metazoa; phylum Arthropoda; class Insecta; order Diptera; family Tephritidae; genus Anastrepha; species Anastrepha fraterculus. The sequence continues at coordinate 139,526 of JAYXIM010034735.1, read as the reverse complement.
TTTAAAGCCGGCTAAAAATTAATAACAAATTCTCTTGGGCTACCGGACTCTTAACTACTAGCGACATAAATGAGCGGACTCGTATAATATATTACCTTATAATTTATCTAATACAAGCGTTAAAAGCTCTCGTCTTTTCTTTTCCTTCACAATAACTATATAAATATATATGGAATTTATCTGTCAATTTCGGCGTCCGTACTCCCTTGCAGGTAAGTGTTTTGCGCTGTTATTTCATTCTAGGCCCAGTTATTTTCATTCAGAATATCAACCAAAAGTGACTTTACTTCTGCTATCCCTTATTACTTAATCTGTCTGTAATTGACTGAAATATTTCTAATGAAAACATTTTAAAAGACAAAATCTTCTTCCTTTTTATTTATTATTTTCTTATTCTGATTTTTTAGAATTTTTTTGTTTGGGACCTTAGCTTCTATAATCCCGAATTGGTAAAAAATAGGAGAAACACTAATAATTCCAATTTGGCTTCTACCAATTACTTAAGTTTTCTACAGCAAGCTACTATGCTACGAAATCCTCTCAATATGGATATGCTGAGAGTCCGAGTCGTAGACGGATTCAATGGGGAATATATGAACAACGAATGCAGCTTTGCGAATGCATATACAAAAAAAAAAACATGGGTATTTACACATACATATACAAAATGACGATTGCCACGAATGTTATGGCTCAGACGAAGGCAAAGTTGAAGGCAAAGTTGATGGGAGCCGTTGATGAGGCGGCAAAAAATATCCTCACTACCACCAACGGTAACGACGAGGACTAACAAACGCAGAAAAGTCGCCATTACTCCCATGTTACAACTTCCATGCCGATGTGATGTGATGCGATGTGTGGCATTGTATGCATGCATATTAAATTGAATCGAATCGCATACGTTACTATAACTTTACATGCATAGTCGTAGGCCCGAGCTGTATGGTAACCAATGCCACCAAGCACAAAGCAGCAACCAGCAACAAGAGAAACGGCAGCAACAGCAGCCATGTCTTTGGAGCACACTTTGGTTCGTTTGTTCGTCAGAGGAAATAGGAATAGAAATAGGCGGAGTTATCAACGTTTTTCAGTTATAATAAAAATGCACCACACTTTATGGATACACACTAATACGAGTACACATATGTACATATTTACAACTCAGATGTTGTATAAATATGTGCATGTGTACACACTATAACTTCATGCTCACTCTACTAACATTATTCGATTGGAGTATTCATACGCAGCGTTGGTCGCATCGATACCTATTATGTGGAATACTGCGAGTCCGGCTTTACTCGGCTTGCCTCATCTTGCAAGCATCGACTTTTACCACTGCAGCTAAGTTCTATAGAATTTCCAACTAGATTTTTTTCAACTATTTTCTTTGTCTGTTCGCTACAAGCATTACGGTTTGAGGTAGGAAGTGGAAAGTGGAATGCAGCGTAGGAAAGAGTGCGTTGTGGTAAGGGTGAGTCATGATGGTGAGCAATTGAGAACTTTAGTTGAGAGTTCTTTTAAATTTTTTCTTGTTATTCGATTTTATTTTACTTACATACACATATGTAATTTTATTTATTTTTTCAATTTCTAATTTCAGTTATCAAGCGCATGACTGCTGCCGTTTCCAACGTTTTGTACATGCAAGTGTACGGGGAGCAGCAGTGGTACAGTTGCTTTCAGAGTACGTATGTACGTATATTGCTTGGTAGAAAGCAGTGAGACATTTTGCTAATGCATTGATTAAAATTGAATTTTTAATTAAAATATATGCTAGGTATGCAATCAGGTGAATGCATGTTTCGAGCTCAGTCCGCCGTTACCCAGTCAGCCGAGCTCGCTGATATTTGGACACACAGATATATTTACATATGCATACTTGTGTACGATAAAATAAATAGTAGTTACACTTGCTATGGTTATCCTTTAAAATGTAGTACATACCTATGCATGCCATTACAGATACTTCTGCTGTTACTATTTTGCTTTTGCAATATTAGTTTGCTTGCTCCAATATTTTGTATTTGTGTATGGCTTAGCAGTGCATAAATATGTACATATATTCGCATATAAAATATAAAACTAATATTATAAGTGAATTAGAACAAGCGAAGCTTCTGCAAACTGACTGTGAATTGCATTCAATATCTTTTTGCACAAATAATGCAAGCGGCTTATTCGAATATGAAAGGATTGAGTATAGAATATTTTTTGTTGTTGAAGCACGAGTGCAACGAAGGGACAACCCAGGACAGAGTTATCTGGAGACTGTGTACGAGGAGGGCCGACTCCAGCCATGGCGATGACGAAGAAGAAGGACAACGAATAGAAAATATATAATATTTTTTAACCAGACAATATCCATGTGAATATCTGTTGGTTTTGGAAAATCTCTTTGCTTACCCCCTCTGAAATGAGGACAGCAGACTACATGAAGTACTGATTTTCCTTTGTTGAAGGAAGGGCAAAATATTTTTAAGTGTTTGGGTATGAAACTGGTCAGCTGACGAAATAGATCTCTAATAGAATAAGAATTCTGCAGGAATGCAATTGTGAGTAGTTACAAATGTTCAGACAATATTGTCCATTGTTCTTAAGGCCCAGATTTTTTTGTGAATCTTAGCCGCAAATCGAGGGAAAAAGAATGTACCTGGTCTATTCTCAATGCGTACGTCCTAAAAATGTACCACCAAAATCTGAAAAAGGAGGAGGAGCACGCCCAAATTCCCAGTAAAGGGTGTAGGGTGTAAGATTATATACGAGGTGTGTTCAAAAAGTATCGCGAATTTTGTGTTTTTAAAAAATTATTTATTTATTCAATAATATCTATTTTGTCCCCTTCAAAGTTATCCCCATGAGATATTATGCACTTGTGCCTACGTTTTTTCCAATCCTCTAAGCACTTTAAAAATATTTTTTTTTTTTTATCTTGTTCAGCTCCTCCTTCGATGCCGTCTTTATCTCGTCAATCGTAGCGTAGCGTCGTCCTTTCATCGGCCTCTTCAGTTTTGGGAACAAGAAAAAGTCGCAGAGGGCCAGATCTGGGGAATACGGTGGCTGTGGCATCATTAGTGTGTTGTTTTTGGCCAAAAGGTCGCGCACAAGCAATGATGTGTGAGCAGGGGCGTTATCGTGATGCAGAACCAATTTTTATTCTTCCACAAATACGGGAGTTTCTAGCGGATTGCTTCGCGCTTCACGCAAATTGCGCATAACTTACAGGTAATATTCCTTATTGATTTTTTTACCCAGTGGCAAGAACTCATGATGCACAACGCTCCTGCAATCGAAGAAAACGGTAAGCAAAACTTTTACATTCAACCGAACTTGGCACGCTTTTTTCGGTCTTGGTTCGTGCGGCAGCTTCCATTGAGATGATTGAGCTTTGGTTTCCACTTCATAACCATAACCCCACGAGTCGTCACCAGTTATGACCCTCTGCAGCAAATTTGGGTCGTCGCAGACAGAACTCAACATCTCATTAGCAATGTTCATGCGATGCTGTGTTTGGTCGAAATTGAGCAGTTTTGGTATGAATTTTGCGGCGACCCGTCTCATGCCCAAATCATTAAAAAAAATCGAATCGCACGAGCCAATCGATATGTCTAGGTCCTAAGCAACTTCTCTAACGGTGATTCTCCCTGGGAGATTTTCCTGATGAAAATGCATAAACATCATTTGTGTATGTTTGGGTGTGTACGAAATTTCGTTAATACGGAACAAAACTATGAAACTCCTCAAGAGAGGTTAGCGTACTTCTCCCTGAGCACATTCCCCTATCTACCTATGTCATGGTACGATGTTTCCTCACCTGCGGTCAGCAATATTCTAGATAACAAATAGTTATCGCCATAAAAGAAGAGCTTACCTTCCTACAAAAAATAGGAACGTGGCCAAATTCCAGCCCGGGTTTTACCTGTGCGCTTCTTCTTAATGGACATTATTCGTGACACCAACTAAAAACTCGTTACCTTGCGAGTGGCATGCTCTATAGATATAAGATTTTGGTATTTTGAAATGTTTGGTATTTTCGCCACAAGGATACTGCCAAACTTTTGCGAGTGCACGTTTCAGGAATTACGGCTTTTCTAAACTTGACAAGCGTCAGTTTCTAGACGAAATTCAATGAATTGGTGATCAGGTATACCAAGACCAGCCAACCATTGAAGTGAACTGCCGTAACTTTGCTGGGTAAGGTTAGATTAATTACTTTTTGCTTTTGTTGGTGTTTGTTAACCACATTCGGTATTACCTGCCTAGAGAGCATAATATGGTATAATAGTTTGTTAATATGGTAGTTTTCTTTTCTGCTACCCCATATATTGTTTTGTGAGCTTGAGACATATTTTGACTATTATGTCTATACCATTTGGCTTTGCAACTGAACAATGTGCATTATCCTCTTCGAAGGAAAAGGTAATAGTATATAATTTTTTGACAGTTAGGTCGAGACTGCAATGGCCTCGGCACGTTTCCCGCCAATACAGTAAACATTTTTTATCTCAACGTCCACTTGGGAACATAATTCCCTAGGCATCATACATTGAGGGGCTTGGCCGAGCTCCTCCCCTTATTTGTGGAGTGCGTCTTCATGCTGTTCCATTGAAGGAACCTACAGTTTTAAGCCGACTTTGAATGGCAGCTATTTTTATGAGGTATTTTTTCAAAAATCTTTTTCAATTTGATGTTTCGCAGAATCGAACCTACGTACTTCCGAATGGTAGTCACTCATGAAACAGGCCACGGTAGTCGTTAATTCGATCGATTTCGGCATGTTCTGACTGCGGATACGTTATAGAACCTCACTTAGTATTCACCACGTGGTATGGAAGTAACCGTACCCTCCTATTTCCGTCTTTTAGGATGAATTTGTAATTTTCGGAGGTTGCCACCGTTGCTCCAGTTTTATTAAGTCAAACTCGAGAAATGTTATTTCAGTTCAGCTTTCGACTCACCAATGGCTTTCTATAGATAACTATTGATAAAGTCCCTTACCCCAACCATCATGTTTTCTATTGCTAATAACACAGGCAACCACTTAGTTTGCTTGAGGGTCCGTAGATTCTGGTCGCCGTTCTTTCACCTTCTTTCCTACTACTACTACATTTGATTTCTGCGCACTAATAGTAGGTAACGGAAGAGAGGTTCAGAACAGTCGAGTCTCCTTCATCCCTCCGAATGACATCTGTAATGCGCCAGCCTAGAATTTTTTTTGTTTTAACAAATTTTTTTATTACATCAGGGAAACTGAGAGCCGCATTCCTGAAAATTTATTTCCCTGAAATTGAAAGAAAAATGCAGTCAAAGGTGTAATTCAGGCCTGTAATGCACTGGACATATACACAAGGCATTCAAATTTCCTTGATATCTCAGTATCAATCACCAATTCAATGTACGAGTAGAACAAATCATGGAAAAAATGTTTACGCTATAAATGAGCCGTCCAATTAATTAGTAATGTGAAACTCTCCCTAGTTGGAAAAGAAGTAAGAAAGTTGAAGTATTGCAAAGACAAAATCGTTTGGCGTGGCTGAACCGCTTTGACCTATACTGGCACCAAACTTTGAGATAATCCTAGACAAAGTTCTTATGGTGGTTAGCACTTGCTAATTAAGAGATTTCTTGGGTTATGATTTGAACTTGGAAGAGGTAGAAAGAGTAGGAAAGCATTTCTATAATGTGATAATTTGTTCAAAAAATAGTTGTTTAAAATAGCTGAAGATGAACCACTTATAAAATATACAATGACTTTTGAATACAAAAACAAAAATACTTTCAATATCATGACAAAGTCGTACGCAGCACTGATATATATGTAAGCGGCACAATTACCTGGGTAAACAGAAACTCAATAAAATATGGCAATTCATAAAATTTATTAAAGGAGGTTGGGCTGTATGAGGTTGACACAATAGATCTTACAGGTTGCAGTGCTAATCCCCTCATTATAAAAATAATCATTATAAAAATTTAGCAGTATTTTTTTGAATGATAGTTATTTCGATATATTTAAAAAAATATTTTTTTTTTAATTCTAACCTTAAAGTGAGAGTTCTTACAGGCGTCATTGCTGTCGATATTAGACAGCGAAGTTGTCTGTACAGGTTCGAGATATGATCGAGGTGCTCTTGCTGTTCTTTCGACTCGTTCTTCGAGTCTTCAATGCATCTGCTTCTCGAATAATTTGAAAAGAGGCCACATTGGTACAAGATGACCAAAAGAAAAGCGTAAAGATTTCCTGCAATCTAACATAATCTTAAATTTCGTACGTGGTATGAAGTATGAAGAAAGCATAATAAATATTCAGATTGAACTACATTTCTCATACTACCCTACCCTATCCCAATCTAGCGGTTACTTTGCGATGGGCAACGATAAACTTCTGAGTGCATTTCTACTACGAAATATTCGCATCAATAACCCATTTGCCATTCGCGAACGGCAGAAACTGAACACTACGAATTGGAGGAGAATCTCGGCCAAACATGTAACAAAAGATGTACCAATTTACATACATACATATATATGTGGGAAGAGTGAGTGCTAAAAGATAAGTAAAAACACAAAAATTATTTTAAATTTCTGCGAATTTTGTTTGCTATACAAAATACTCCATTCATACAGCTTTAAATGCACACACATACATACATCATCATCAATAATTGATATACACCAGCGAAGAGAAGCAACAAAACGAATAATAATATATTATAATAACTTGCTGGAAATATGATTGAGGCAGACGGACAAGCGCAGAGCGCAAAAAATGCACTAAAGAAAAATAGCAGCAGAAAGTAAGGTGTACACAAAAACATGAAAAAAAAACTTTGCTACCAAATGCACCCTTTGGCATTAAAATAAGTAGAAGGTAGCGAAATGCGGCTACGAACAGCGTGGTTTGAGCGAACAAACAGAGGCTTGATGGGAATGGTATTGCTAATGTGTGCCTACTACATACATTCTTGTAAATACATAGTGGCGGAATTGAGGAGGCGAGGTAAACCAACAGCACGAAGGTGGCAAGAAAATATGTACGTAATGAAGCAGCGTCTTGTGGAACTAATGCTGAAGCTTGGCAAATACATATGTACATTCATATGTATATAAGTGACTGGTCGCGCAGGCGGTGGATGGACGATTGTACGCTTGGTTAGCCAATGGACTGCAGGACCACAGGGGCGTAGTAGGGTGATCGATCAGGTCATCAACTGACAACAACTTGCCGCATGCGCCGACAACTACCGTTTGATGAGTAACTTTGTGCATATACTTACTGTTGCATACATACATACATACATATAGCTCCGATCCACCGATGATGCAAGGCCATACTGGACATTGAAAAGCACAGTAACAAAATAAAAACAACAACAAATTGCGCAACTGCAGTGGCAAGTAATAATACTAAGCAGGGCGATCATCGATCGCAACGCAAAGTAAAATAAGTTGTACTTCACGGCAAGATGCGTGCTAATAAATGTTTGTATGCATGTGCATACTACCATAGTGAAATATCCATGTGTTGCTATTATGTATGTATGTATGTTTATATATGAGTCCGTGTGCTTGCGCGCATGTTGTACAGACGGCTACTGTTGTACGCAGTAATTTCGTAGGCAGTGCTCAACAAACTGCTTATTACCATTAATTTTGAATTGTTTTTCGTGATCTTAACGATCGCAGCGGCAGTTTGCAACAAATACAACAACCACTGGGATAAATATGCATGACAACTAACCAATTGCGCTGGTGAGGTGCGCCCAGTAGCTACATATAGCGCAGTTGCGAATTTTTCATCACTTGCTTATTCGTACCTAACAATTCGAGAATGTGAATGTTTTTACATACAGTTGCGGCTTGCTTATGTGAATCAATTCTAGAAGAAATTCGTTCAATTTAGTAAATATTGGAAGTTGAATTTAGCTTAGCCTCAGTGAACACCCGAAATATCATATAGAAAACTTTTGTATCTAACAGAAATAACACATGTTTTTTTGTTGATATTCTTTTTATAGTTATTGTAGCATCATAAAACATTATCCATATATACGGTGCTGAGACGAGAGTCTTAGCCGTATTTAAATCCGCCTAGTTCCGGCTTAATAAGCTTTTCATTATATGACTTCAAAAATGTCTTTTGTTTGCAAAACCTTTGCTGTTAATAATGAGTCATCGGAAGGATCTAAGAACGCTGGGCATATAGTGAGCAGTGCTTAAAAAAATGGTCAAGTAGCAGTGCAAAAATTATGGCAGGATTCAATATTCAAGATGCGGAGTACTCGCAGTCTTCTTCGAGATACCGAATTTGTTCGATTTATCAATTGTGAGTGGATTGCTATGAAAACGGGTGTCAGCGCATAATTTTGCAGTTAAATTCATTTATGCATATTTTATAATACTGTTTCAAATAATTTGGTCAATAAATATAATACCTGCCTGCCAAAAAATATAGGATTTCTCTTCAATTATCATGTTTGTTTAATCAGTTGTATTTTTTCCTCTAGAACTTGCAGTTCATTTTATATAAATACTATTTTATACCATTTGCAGGCATTGACGAAGGTCCGAATGTATTGCCATGAAAAACCTCCTCATAAAAAACCGTCTACTAATTCGGAAGCACCATGAAACTCCACAAATAGGAGGACGAGCTCGATTAAACATCCAAAAACGGGAGCTAGTGACAATTTATTATTATTTATATTTATTTATTATATTAATTGGCGTCAGCTTAGTTGCAAGTAAATAATTTTTATCAGGTACAAAATATTACAATTATAAATATTTTATAAAATAATTAAGAACAAGAAAACGTTTACTGTAAAAAGTTTCGGACTATAAGACATGAATTAAGTAAAGCTGTTTTCTGCGTATCGAAAATTAGAGATTTTGGGAGTTGAAGAACTTTAACGTTGTCTGCTAAATTTTTATGCAAAAGTTCATGCGCTGAGATGATAATTGATAGTATGTATGTACACCTTCTTTAGCTTTTACATACATGAATAAAAGCTGAGTTTTGCCTTACACTTCAAATTTGACGTATGTTATTCTTACTGTCCCAAAAAACTCTTGGTTCAAACAGTTTGAAACTGACCGAAAAGGAATAATTATTTGCCTTATTTTGGTCGTCAATACCCGCTAAAGAAATTTCAATCTTTTCGCGCTGGGAATGGTGCAAAGCCATTATATGTAAGAGTCTTTCAAAAGTTACGAGTAGATGTCAGTAGCGAATAATTCCTAGACGGTACCTTGTTTTTATGTCATCTTTGACATCTGTCAAGTAGATAGTTGTACAATTTTAACCGTGCATACTTACTCGGTGGAATAGTGCATTCAAATTTTTTAAACTTATTATCCAAATAATCGATCTTTAAGAATATACAAATTTTTGGAAATCAAATATCAACAATTTTTGGAAAAAATCATCCGAATGAGTCGACAATTCAAATGATTGTGAATAAATTTCAAGAAACGATATCCAACGAGGATAGAAAAAGGACTGAATGTAGTGCAAAGTGTTGCAGTTATCTCGTCGTTCTTTATAATTATAGCTTAGACAGACGCCGGCGGTAATCGGTATTAACAGCCTAATTCGGAATTATCTGAGGAATTTAGGGCAACTAATGCGGATTAACTACTAGATTTAATATCATAACTTAAGCGGATTAAGGGAATTTCCGATGGCGACATTGCCGAAAAACGACGGTTAGTACCTATTGTAAATGAAAAATAGTCAAACTTTTAAAAAGAAGAACAAGAAATACTGGATACTATGCTAGTTTACACTAAAACGTTCGAAATTACATTAGTTACGTTGATCTGTTTGAGAAATAATAACTGAAGATTTTTTAAATAAATAATTATTGTTTAGTATTAGGACAGCTAATACCCGTATTTGTTGAATGAGTTCCATCTTTTAATGCCAAACCTATGTAACAAATGTCTGTCACGCTAAATTGTAATTAGAATTAACTGCGGAGGTAGTCTTAATTAACAGTGCCGTCTGTCTAGGCTATTAGGCATTCAATTGACTGCTTGGCGGAGTTTACCAATAGACGTAGTCATATTTAAATGATGCAATTTTTCAGATATAATTTTTCAGAATCGTATTTTGAATAAAAATAGTGAAACCTGAAAGAATCTAAATTTGTACATGTTATATTTTAAAACACCATCGAGGCACGTCTTTTGAAAGAATCTTGGGATATACGATTTTTGAGGCTAAAACTAATTGAAGTACGTCTCGTGTCGAAAGTAAGGAAGTATCTGCAAAGCCGGCAAGGAAATGCTGCCACTAAGTAAATGCTTTCTTTTGACGACGATGAGCCAAGCCCCAAAAAGCATGACGCGAGAGTCCGGAATTATCTAGAAACAATTATTATCTCTGCACCACAACAATATTCGACTCATCTTGTACATGGTGACGTGATCTTTTTTTTCGGGCCTGTGAAGTTTCTTTTGGACGCCCGTACTCATATTTAAGTGTCTGTATTACCGAGCGTTCACTGTATATACTTGCGTATGTATGTATGCGTTCTTATTCTTTTCTTTTGGTTTTTGGATTATAATCTTGATAAGTTTTGTGCTTCTACCTTTGTCTCTAGGAGTTTTGTTTTTATATTTTGCGCGATTAATTTAAGATTTTTTTTAACGTAACCTGCTTTGCATGTACACACATACATAAACAAATATACATACACCAACTTTTTGAGTGATTTGTCGAAGAATACAAAAATTGTTGCTTGCAATTCTTGCTGATTATAATGTTTCCAGGCCAAAAACCCTGAGATCTGTAAGCCTATCATAACTAAACGTTTATGTTTTTGCTTTGTTTTTATTTTTCTCTGTCCGTTGGCGTATATGAGTGAGCGTGCATATTTTTTACCTATACAATTTTAGATAATGATGCTTTCTAAATACAGTGAATTTGCAGCATGAAAATTAAGAAAAGAATTTATAAAAATATGTATTACACATGGATTATGCTGAAAAAAGAATACTTCGCTCTCGATTAAAACATTTAAGTACATTGATTGCTTTCGATAGGGACACTCCAGAAGTGATCATAGAACAGCGCAACTGTGGTTTCAATAATATGTTGGATTAAATTTATCATGGCCACACATATGTACTTACATTTGTATATACAAGTATATATGCAAACTTATCTTGATGCCAAAATTAGAAAAAATATAAATTTTAATGAAAACATCAAAAAGAGAATAAAGGGCAAATAAATAAAGCAGAAATAAGTAAAGGGTTTTCTAATAAGAGGTGTTATTCCTGTAAATCAATGGTTTCGTTGCTTGTGTAGCACGCAGCGCCGTCTTTTTGAAAACAAACGTTGCCCAGATCAATACCTTCTAATTCCGCCCATAAAAATTGTTAATCATCTTTCAATAACGCAATTATTATTTTCGCTTTATTTTCGAAAAATTAAGGTCCAATGACTCCGCCTGGCCATAAACCGCACCAAACAGTCACACGTTGAAGATAGAGAGGCTTTTCAACAATAACTCTTGGATTTTCTGAGGCCCAGATCCCACAATTTTGCTTGTTGACGAAACCACCGAGGTGGAAATGTGCCCCACCACTCAAGATGATTTTGCGATGGAACTCCGGATCATTTTCATGCATTTCAACGACCCAATCAGCAAAGACACGACGTTGTTAATGATCGGTCGGCTTGATCTGTTGTGGTACCTGGACTTTATAAGCCTTAAGACCCAAATCTTTATGCAAAATACGGTGTAATGACGTTTGTTGAATGCCTAATTCCAAAGAACGACGAGGAATGGACCAACCTGGGTTTTCTTCAACACTTTCGGCTACAACAGTAATATTTTCGGCTGTTCTCTGCCAAATTTTCACGATTTTTTTAGTGAATTTCAATTATTTCAATGCGTTGTTTAAGCGTGTATCGTTCCATTTTTATTAATGGCGTAGTTTCTACTTGTGAAATATCAAAAAATGGCAGCTTCAAAAGTGACATCTACCGAAATATCGGGCTATTCAAAATAACACCTGTTATTGTAAAACCCTTTACATACCGCTGCAGCGCTCTTTTGTCCAAAACGCTATTCATCAGTAGAGTTGAAGTAACACATCTGCTGCGTAGAACTCTAGAATTATTCCACTGACGGCAACACTCCCGGAAATGTAGAAAAGCATGGTATTTGGATCAGTTATAAAAAATTTACTCTAACCATTTTTAATAAAATATATTTTGTCGAGAGAAGGTTTTATCAATTCATGGCTCGGCCGAGGGATTCAAGCTTCGAGCAGGGATTTTCCGATAATGAGGCTCATTAAGAAATCCTATCACTTTCTATTGTATTTTGCCTTATAGTACATAATCTTGTATCCGTAACTTTATCAGTAATGAGAGGCTAGAAAATAAAATATTAATAGAGTTAAATTTCCCCGTTTACAGTATTTAAAAGAGGAGGGATTTGAGTGAAAAAAAACACTATAACTGAGATGACTTATGTTAGAGTTGCAGAATGTAGTCCGAACATGTATTTTGTGGCTAAATCATAAAATGTTTCAAGTGATCAGCTATCTGACATTTGTAATATGTGTGATACTTTAACTCCTATTTGGAGCATAGGGCGTGAACCACTCCACTTTGCCAACGAAGAAAATTGACGAAGGCAGCAATTTATGAACATTTCTAAACAAAACCGAAAGTGATGAAATCAAATATAGATTATTATTAGTTTTTATAGGAGATATATACAAAATAACCCTAACTTAATTAAGGGCTTATATACCTTGTGAGCCCGACAAAATGGACGATTGTCATAATTTTTTTTTAGATATGGTTTAGAACTTTTATTCAAATGATAAATAATAAAATAAATAAAGACGCAATTACAGTCAGATGTATCTAGAAATATTTCGAAAGTCAGGCGCTTTGAAATCGCTTCAATCATGGAAGGACTCTTCGAAAACAGTGGTCGGGTGTTATGAACAAATAAGAATACTCCCACAGTTTTTCTCTATAACTCTACTCTGGGTGACGGGCCACAGTAACATTGAGAGGCAGATGAGTTAGCTGGACTCAGCCCCTCGCTCCAAATTACTCACGACAATGTTGATATACCTACATATACCAATGGGTAGTTTTGTTTAAATATAATGGGAAAGAGTTAAGAATATTTGTAGGATCCCTATCTGGGCACTGCCTTATAGGAATGCATGCCAGTAGAATTAGGACACCATATTTTAACTTCTGCAGAGGCTGTCAGCATATAGAAGAGCAAGTGACAGTTGAACACCCTCTATGCGGGTGCATGGCTCTGTGTAGAAGAAGGTTGATTTTGCACATAAACCGCTTTTGTGGGCAGCATCGTCCACAGGATGGCTTAAAGAGGATCGAGTGGAGTAAGGATGAGATAGTTCGGGTGCCTCTATTGGACCTAAGCGCATCGTAATACAGCCACGTTACCTAACTTATGTAGTGCTAGGAAAGAGTTATTCACACTTTTCGTAGAGTAAATATTTCAGCATTGCTAGTAAATAAAAATTATGCTATGTACATAGTACTTAGTATAAACTAACTTTTATTCACTAATTTTAAAAATTTCGGTAGATTCGTCATTTGAAGGAACATCCTGAAACAGTTATAAAGCCAGAGACGGTTAATAATACGTTGAAGGATACTTGATAAAAATGTCACTCCATGAGGAGTGTAATGGCCCTCTTTTATTGAAATTTTAGATAGATTAATATTCAGTTTACATTCTATCAAGGAGAATAGAGGAAGGCCCGCCAAAGTTTGTGCCCAGACATTATAATTTAACTTTTTACTCAGCCTCAGCCTATGATTGGTATCTACAATGTAAACGAAATATTCGAAACTTCTAACTTCGCTTCTCTTTCGCTGGGTTTACTTCAATGAGAAAATAGGTATATGAATTAATAAAAATATGCAGTGTAGTTAGTACTAGCCTACTCTTCTTAAATCGGCGTAATCCCTGTTAAACATTAGAGAACAGAAGCGAAAAAATCGATCGTTTGACGAAGTTATGTTTCATATCTATCTCTAAGCATTACTCAAATTCAAATTGCGCCTGAACAAATTTTGAAGTAAAATTTTTATCGAACAAGAAAGTGGTTATTATTTTTGGAGAGATATATTTTTCCTTGTTGCATTTTACAAAGTGCATTGCCGAATACTATATTTATAAGAACTAATTTTACTAGCAAGCGTTCTGAGTATTATTTTTTATTAATTGCCTCATTTTGTTTAGGTGTAAACATTTTCAAAAATATAAGACTACTGCGTTGAGGCATTTATGTACATCGCATCTTATTTATTTGCATTGAATGAACTGGTTAACCCAGGTGTGCATATAAACATATTTAGTAGGTGCACAGACGCAAGCAAAAAAATTCGAACACCAACAAAATTGCAGTTTTAGCTGATTTAGTTAGTAGCTATGCCAAATGCGCTTATTGAAACAGATGGTTAAGAGGAAATATTCTCTTTATTTGCAATATTGGATATTTTCAGACCATTTTCTCATCTTACCCATACAAAGCGCTTTAGTAACTGAGCCGAGTAACTATTTTTCACTTTTAAGTGTTCTTTTTGTTTTTTTGTTCGATTTTTGTTTTAGCGATTATAACTCTTTTAACCCTTTCTCTAAATGCTTATCCCTTTTCCTAAAATCGCTATTCATGAATACACAATTTTTTTCATTTTAAATGCCAACTCCACGAAGACTTATATATATATTTGGCGCTTACATCCTTATTGGATGTTTGGTCGACCTCCTCCTCCTACTTGTGGTGTGCGTTTTGATGTTGTTCCACAAATGGAGGGGCCCACAGTTTGAAGCCGATGGCAGATATTTTTTATAATAAACTTTTTATGGCAGAAATACACTCGGAGGATTGTTATTGCCTGCCGAGGAGCGAACGCTATTAGAAAAAACTGTTTCTTCATTTTAGTGTTTCACGCAGATTCGAACCAAAGTCTTCCGAATGGTGGACAAACAGCAACACATGCGGTAAATATAAAATAAACTTAAAAAAGCCATTTACAGTGAAATATAAAGTCTCCACAAATTTGTTCAATATATTTTACTTTTGCCTTTTTAATGTGCTAAATGCTCTTATACATGCCAATATTCGACGGACCCATGTGGCAACCCTGTATCTTTTGACAGAGACGTCAGATCGCTTAATGACATACCGCGTTGGAAGCGTCAGTCCAAGCAGATTTTTACCATGGAACAGTACACGTCACGCGAGCGCTCCCAAATTGTTGAAATTTACATTCAACAAAAGAAGTAAATTGTGAAAAAATAATGTGAAAAGTGCGCCTTCTAAGAACACCATTAAACGTTTGTACGAAAGGTTTTCGACTGATGTTGCTCTTTCTAATCCAAAGAGGCCAAATCAAAACCGACCAAGGCGTCGCCAAGGACATCCCAAAATCGCCGTTCTCAGCAGTTGGGCATTGCTCGGACCACTTTACAACGTATTATCCGCATTGATTTGCATTTATTCCCGTATAAGATTCTATTGACGCAAAGATTGTTGCCTGCGGACAAGCCTCGTCGATTGGAATAGGGCCAAAGAGTCATCGAAATCCGTCGGGTCCATCGAATATGGGCAACCCTGTATATAATGAAAATATATATGTATAATGAAACAAATTTATTTGAACAAAAAAATTTAAATGCATTGTGCTTCAGGTTAACAACTATTTAGGAATAATATTTACAAGAAAAATCTACGTTTATACTTTGTGAAAACACGAGAAACATTATTTTTCACTGTGGATATTGGAAATTTCTTTTATTATTTGGTGTTTCATGCCCCGGATTTCAAATACGAATGGACATCAAGCACCAACCGATTCGGCCACGCGTTCGATATTACACTTGGATCAAATAAGGCAGGTGCACTCCTTACATCCCAATGTTTTACTCGGGGTTGCCACTCAGAAATACTATTTGGAACATTTGCCGGCATTTGTACAATATATTGCGCACTTTTTTGACCAACCGGGAAAAGTACTTTGCATATTTTTTATTTGAATTAAATGATTTTCGATATAATTTTCGCATGTCGATGTTATTGAAGTAATAATATTTTGCAATACTCATTTTTTCTCAAGCAGCCAATCCGAATCGAATCGCAATCAACGATCCCGTTGTTGAAAATGTCGATGTGAAAATGTCCTCTGCCAAGGAATTGAACAGTAGTCAGGCAGCTGTTTGAAACCATTTGCATAAGTACAAGGTGACGCAAAATTAATCTTCCAATTCGTTTTTGAATAACTTTTTAAGTACGACGCTACTTACAAATTTTATAACACTTCCGAGAAGGTGATTAATTTTGCGCCATCTTGTATAATCCTAAAATAATACCTAAAATAAAAATTTTGATTTGGTCTATCGATCATTTTCCGATAATACGACATATGAAAATTTTCCCAATTGCCTTTCACAAAGCAATCACCACTTGATGATTTAAAAAGGCACATATTGCATGTATTTATACTAAACTATACCCTGATAGATTTTTATGTACGTAACTGTCCGTTACTTTTTCCCTATTCAAATGAAAGCATTCAAAATAATGGCATCCATAATTTCAATCCGATTTATTTTCTCATAAATGAAGAAAATTTCTTATAATTACAGTCATAATGCAACAAATTGATGCATCAGCAATTGTTCCTGCAACATTGCCGATAGCGCGCTGGTCGAATCTGCTGAAAAAACTCCCAAGACAATACTCGTACACACAAAAGTGCAATCTGTGGTGCACTTATCAAATCAGAAGCGCAAAAACGATCATAAAAATACGAAACAAAAATATCATAATAAAAAAAGAGAATTGTAGAATTGGTAGTAGTATATAGTTGGATTCGGGATGCTGCATTCACTCTCCAACAGTGTGTTAGTGTAAATGCGAAGTGCATCGCACTGAACTGGCCAATACAGTTTAACAGGTAATTGGCCACGGGAATTCGCAGGAAAAGAGTCTTTTTATGCCGCTGATATTCGTACAATAGCAATAATGAAATGATAAAAAATATGGGCTTGCCTACAGAAATGTAATTGTTGGCCAGAAACTTTCTTGGCGTATGGTAAAATGGCACTGGTAAAATTGAATGAATATTCTTTTGTAAAACAAGAGATAATATAAAGGTTTGTTTTTTGTCTAATTTCATAATAACTTTGTTGTATCATTTCAATGCATTGTAAGATTCCAGAATGCAAGTTTGCGTTATGCTTATTAGCTGCAGACTTTTTTCGTTTAAATATTTTTCTGCATAATCAGAAATTTTTGGGATTTCTTTATTTCTTGGTTATAAAAAAAGTACTTGAAAAACCTACACTGTAAATAGTAAATTTATAGGATCGTTGTGGCTGTACATTGAAAATATTAAAAAAAATTTAAAAAAATGTGGATTATGGAGGAAATGTTATAGAATACTATTCAATAAGAGTTTTTAAACGCTTTGAGTGCCAGTTTGCTTGTTTGAATACGCTAGTCTCCGAATTACATTGATTCGGCTTAGTTTCTAAACATATATTAGCTAGGTGGCAAGAAATGCTGTTATAAGCACTTAAAATACTAAACTTAATTAAAAAATTTATCCGTTCGGAAAAACGTATTTTGAAAGATTGTGTTTGTGACCCGTTTTGGTTTAAATTTAAAATGTATGTACTCTGGGATCACGCCCTAAAATTAGGTGCACAACTAAGTTCTCGGTGTTTGTCAATAGATGCCGGCAGCAGTGTGTGCTAGTCGATTCTAACATAACCCAAACGTCATAAACACAGCTTAGACATACTCGTATGGTAAACAACCTACTTCGACACATTAGTGATTTTGTTTTGGTATCATATACTTTTGGTTTTGTGGAAATGTCTGCGGAAAGTGTTGATTTTCCTCTTTCATTCGAAAAAAACGGCGGCCAAAGCGCATCGAGAGCTACAAAAAGTTTATGGAGATGCCGCTTTAAGTGAAACAACTTGCCGAAATTGGTTCCGTCGCATCAAAGACGGTGATTTTAATGTTGACGACCGTCCGTGTGAAGGAAGTCCAAAAACCTTCGAAGCCACTGAATTGGAGGCATTGCTCAAAGAGGATCCGTGTCAAACGCAAGAAGAGCTTGCTTCAGTATTAGGAGTTACCCGACAATCCATTTCCAAGCGATTGCATGCTTTGGAAATGATTCAGAAACAGGGGACTTATGAGTTAAAACCAAGGGATGGTGAACGTCGTTTTTGCGCCTGTGAACAACTGATCCAGCGGCAAAAAAGGAAGGGTTTTCTTCATCGCATCGTGACGGGTGATGAAAAATGGATTCATTACAGCAATCAAAAGAAAATAAATTCATGGGGACTGCCCGGTCATGCTTCTACGTCGTCGCCTCGGCTGAATATTCAGTCTGCGAGAGTTATGCTATGTATTTGGTGGGACCAAGTTGATGTTATTTATTATGAACTGTTAAAAGCAAGCGAAACCATCACTGAGGATCGGTATCGACTTCAATTGATGCGATTGAGCCGAGCATTGCGCGAGAAGCGGACGCAATACGCGGAGAGGCATGAAAAAGTGATTGTACAGCATGAAAACGCTCCGCCTCACGTTGCCAAATCCCTTAAAACCTACCTGGAAACACTTAAATGGGAGATCCTACCCCTCCCGCCATATTCTCCAGATATTGTGCCGCCCGATTATCAGCTGCTCCGATCGATGGTACATGGTCTAGCTGACCAGCAGTCCCATTCATATGAAGACATCAAAAAATGGTTTGATCTGCGGATAGTCTCAAAAGATGAACAGTTTTACCGCGGCGGTATACGAGATCTACCAGAAAGATGGGAAAAAGTAGTAGACAGTGATGGGCAATATTTTCAATGATTCGCTTGTAACCATTTTTTCAGAATAAGGGTATATTTTCATAAAACAAAACAGCGATAACTTAGCTGCGCTCCTAATATTAGTGACATCTTACCACCGCATGGTGGCCTATAAAGAATCAAGTTTGCTTAAGTGAGCCACCTAAATTTGAGTTTTCGATTTTTTCTAAGTCATTGGGCAAGTTTGAAAGTTAGCATAGTGCCCAATATTGCCAAGTTTTCTGTAAACGAATCTTTAGATAGCTTTTATACTTTTTGCAATACTAGGTTTTTCAATAAGTATTGTAGTTCGATAAAAGAGGGCGTTGCTGCTAGCATACCGACTTAAAACTATCTATATTTTACATATATTTCATGAATTGATCGAAATGAGAAGCCATTTGTAGTCACAGCTCAATTAAAACAGATCAAAACACTGCGTTGAGGTAATATAACTTTTTAGTAATATGATCGCTATTTGGATGTGTTCTGAGAGATGAAAAATACGTGCTGGAACATGGATATGTAGATTTCTATTCTTCAGCAAAATAGTGTGCCGTGAGATAATTTTTATGGTTAGAGAACTGAAATACATCTGCATCATTTACGGAGCCAATGACTCAGTGCCAATATACCATATTCCTGCATCATGAAATTTAGATATTTTTGGTATAAAGTAAGTGATACCTTTCAGATAGGTTGCTTACCTATTTTCTTGCTCTCGTGCACGACTAGCACGTGTCATTTAATATTACATGGCAGCACTTTGCACGAGAGTAATAGACTTCGAATTTTATATGCGGTTCAATATTTTTATTATTGTTATTTAGGATATTTCAACTTTATGACGATGGTAGAGAGATAAAGAAATTCGCTATTGTTTTTGTAGCTATCAACTGCACTCGAATTTCTTAAAGTATAATATTAAGGAAAATATCTATGATGACAGGGTATGATATGCTCAAATAAAAACCCAATGCACGTACATATGCATACCATTTTATTGTGCCTAAATTTAAGTAGCGGTCGTCTTAGCTGAAAGGGTGCCCGGGTTCGAAACCTCGGGCATGAAACACCAAATGATAAAAATAAGTTTCTTCTAATTGCTTTCACCCCTCGGCCCATGCAACACTACGGGTGATGCATAATTGTATATTTTTACCGAAAAGTTTCGTATGTTTTTAGCATAAACTGACATATAACGGTTTCACTTCCAAGCTTTATTTGTTCTGTTTTCAGTGAGTTGAAAAATAAAGGATTTTCCAAATAGAGATGTTATTTTGCTATTCAAAGAAAAATGATATTTTTTAATATAAATTATCGGATGTTTATTTCATTATAAAGAGGAAGGTATGCCGTTAATAGTGGAAAATAACATCAGTAAAATTACCACCACTACCACGCTTACAGGACAATATCCTTTTCATGAAATTTTCCATAACTGAATTGCAAAGTGGCTGCCCTATGTCCTCGATACCCTCACGAATTCCATTTTTGAGGCCTTGAATCGACTTTGGGCTGTTGGCGTAGATCTTCTCTTTCAAATAAAAAAGGCTCAAGATGTTAAATCACAAGATCTCGGTGGCCAATTGTGATCACCTCTTCGAGAGATAACACGGTCGGAAACTTTTCTCGTAAAAGATCAATGGGTTCGTTGGTTGTGTGGCACGTATCACCGTCTTGTTGAAAATAAACGTTGTCCAATCAATAACATCCAATTCCGACCATAAAAACGTGGCCGACGTGGCTTATCCAGGCAGGAGTGCATTGTTCAACTTACTTCGACTTTTGGCGTTGAAACACTACACTTGTAAATTTTATTCATCAGATCTGCATTCAAATTAGCGGTAAAACGAATAGACGCCCAGATCCTTTTTCGGATAAGCAGCCCCAAACATGAGGTTACCTGTACATGAGTGTCCGCGAATCGTGTCTTTGGCTACATTAGCACCACTTTTTCTTCTTCAATTGCAACAGCTTCACGGAACGATAAGTTCGGCTGTGTCACTAACAAATCAGTGATTTTCTGATCTTGTTTTGGAGAGGCATTCTTTTTATTTTCGGGCCTCCTCCGCGGAAGTCGTCGACCTTTTTTCACGTGGAATTTTATACCTTTAGGGCGTGTACATAGGAACACTTGGAATTGATTTCACATTTGTGACAAAGCCTTTTTGAAAAACACACTCATGTGCCGTACCAACTACTTCAGCTGCGTGATCAATGCATTCCGCTGTTTCCATATGTTGCCAACAGAGATATCTGGCAGCATGATGTTGAACGCCCAGCGCAGTTTGTCCGCTATAAACGAAGGTGGCTAATCCAACTCAACCTTTACTAGTTGGTATACCATTCTCGCCCTTACCTGGTTTTATGACTATGTCAGCTTATTGAATGTCATTTCCTTTACTTTTATTGTTTCGAAAGCTTAAAACCGAAAGCTGATTTTGAGGCTAGCATAGTTCTCGACATGCATCGTGGATAAAGCTGTATTTTCTGTGATGTTGTACATAGCTATTCACCATATATGCCACCCGCCTCACTATAATCACACAGGCATGAAAATCTAAAAGTTTGTTCGTGCGCTTGTGAATGAGTGTGCGTGCCTATCCTTTAAATGCAAGCTGAGGAAGCCTTAGTTATACAGTTTATAGTATGCATATCGGGGCAGCAAGCACCCGGATTTTCTATTTCACTTCTTTTTGCCGCTTGTAGGTTGCCACCTTTCAATGGCTTCTCGTAGCCAGCACCTACCGTGCACTATTTCCCATACTCTATTTCGTTATTGTCATCGGCTTTCTCGCCTATAAATTCTTTGTTGCAGCGGCAGTTGCAAAAGCTACGGCTTTCATCAACGTTATTTTTTGTTCAATTTTACCTTTTCGTTGTTCTGAGAAATTCCAGATCCAACGTGAACTCCATTCGAGTTGTTCGACTTTGTTTTGGTCGATGTCATCGCCATCGTTGTTGCGCCAGTGGTTGATGGTCCTTCATTGCAATCTTAACTCCATAGTCAGGAAATACGAATTTTGCAACTAAAACCGCGCCTAGAAACCAGATGAGATAGGTTTGTGCACACATGCGTGCGTGTGTAAGTTTAGACCGGAAATCAAATTTTAGCCCATCTCTTTGTGTGTTTTTCCGTGTACGTATGTATGTATGTGTTTTTATGCGTGCGTTGAAAATCTAAATAACGGCAATTGGCCTGGACATTGCATCTCAGCGCCTAAATGGTCGAAGATACATTTCTCACCGCCATGAATTGTTTAGCCGACCTAGCGGCGCCATTGTTCTTCTTATTCTCCCACCATGAATGTGACTTTGGTCAGTGTGGCGACGCTCGGTATGCTAGTCAGTTGCTAATATCAACATTTTCGATAATGTCGCCCGTCGTCGCTGCAATTGTTGCAAACTACTGCCGCCATTGTTGCTTAAGTCGAAAGTATTGCTGTTGTTTTTATTTTTCATGTTCTACAATGCATAAACGAACAGTTTGTTCGCCAACCCCATTCACCAAAGGAAATCAGTTTCCACTACGAATACTGTCGAACCAATACACCGGCGTCCTGCAACCATTTGTCCGAAGTCTCACGCTGCATGCACCTTTCGAAAATGCATCAACAAACTGCGTCTAGAATGCATTTCTCCGATGCCCCTGCAATCTATAAGTTTTGCTTTACTTCTATGAATCGACAGAATTGCATTCGTAAGCTCGGGCGAGTGTGTGTGTGTGTGTAGGGTTGTATAAATCAATACGCATGCATGCGTTTATAAAAATTACCAACAGTGCCGTCATCGTCGTCGTCGTTGCATTTGAAAAATCTCTTTTGGCTCGTAACCAAGCGACTAGCAAGAGTAATTCAAATCCTGTTGAAGTGTCAGCCTTGCACTGGCGTCTCTCCCCGCCAGTTGCATTCGGCTACTGATGCTGTTGACGCAACTGCATCTCTTATTGCATTTTCTGTATTCTGTTGCTGGCACCGTTGGCAATAAAGTTTTATCATGGTTGCATTTCTAATTAAATTCTAGTTTGTGACACCTTTTGCATACGAGACGTCTCTTGGTCCGTAGTTTTTGTTTTTTTTGTATGCGTCACGCAGCAAAACATTTTATGCGAATGGTAGTTGGATCTGTTTAAAGAGATAATTATATTTTCGGATTTTCTAAGTGTGTGGAGTATTTTAATGAACTATTTCATTGATCGTTATATCCACTCTTGACTTACCTTCAATTTCTTATCTCAACCATCTATTTATATGCATTTGCAGATAAGGTTTAGGGCTTACACTAAAAATTGGAAGATAAGTATAGAGGGCGCGACGATCCAGTTAGCAGTGAGAGTGGCTGCGACAATTTCCAGTTGGAGCCAAAGACAAATGCTAATTACTTACAATATTTACAGTCTGCACTTGGCAACTATTTGGTGCTTTAATTGAAGATTGGAAACAACTTACACTATAAACTTGCTCTTTGCTCAAGCAGCAGCCATGTAGGCTGTTGAAAATATACGACTATATGAATCCGTTTTCCGACCGATCCTACCGATATACATTGGCTGTAAAAAGGTGGTCGTCAATAGAGAAGCAAATTATTGTTGGATTGTTATAAAGTGATGATTCGATGATCTTGTATGAAATGAGAATCTTATTCTGTCGAAGCCACATGCCTGATACGACCAAATTCATATAAAGGGTTTTTCAATAAGGGCGGGTAGATGTTGAAAATGTCAATCGTGGCGTCTGCTGTGTGGCACGTAGTGCCGTCCTGCTGGAACCACATGTGGTCTAGGTCCATATAGTTCAATATGGGCCATAAGAAATTGGTTATCATCGTTGTGTAGCGCTCGCTGTTGACGGTGACCGCCTCACCAACATCGTTTTCAAAAAAGTACGGACCAATGACGCCGCCGGCCCAAAATCCACACCAAACGGTAACTTTTTGAGGATGCATTACCACCTGGTGAACCTCGTGTGGATTGGTGTCGTCCCATACACGGCAATTTTGTTTGTTAACACAGCCATTCATCCAAAAATGCGCCTCGTCACTAAAGATGATTTTTCGCCCAAAACTGGGGTTCTCTTCCAAACGATTCGAAGCCCAGTCAGCGAACAAACGGCGTTGTCTATGGTCATCAACTTTGAGCTCCTGGGTTAGTTGGATCTTGTACGGGTGTAGGCCCAAGTCCCGACGCAAAATTCGCCAAGTTGAAGTCTGCGAAATGCCAAGTTCTTGTGCACGGCGAGGAATAGACTGCCTCTGGTTCTACTGTACATTTTCACGGACCGCGGCAATTTTCTCGGCTGATCTTGAGTTCCTTGAACATACGGATGTTGGCTGATTGTTTACTGACCCGGTCGTCTCAAATTTGGCCGCCAAACGTTGAAGAGTTGACTTTGAAGGGCCACCACGTCTACCGAAAAATGGGCGCAATGCGCGCAACGTTTGATAATAAAGTTTTATCATTTGAACGTGCTGTTCAATCGTATAACTTGCCATGATGATTTGGCATAAACAACTGAATAATAAACAAAAGATTTGACAGATGTCACCAAAACGAAATGGTTGCCACAGGGCGCCAAAACCGACCCGCGCTAATTGAAAACCCCTTTATATACATAAATGCAGACTCTGGTATGGTGCTAAAATAACATAAACGTATGCCCTGGCTCTGCCTAATTTTGGTGCGTCAAAAGACATAATGTGTCTAAGCCTAGTGCATAGCTGAGCTGCATGACTCGAGCGGATATGCACATAAGTCGCAGTATAGCATCTGAAGCTCATTTAGCCCGTAGATTGCGGATATTTTTCGAATGAAGCTGCATGGCGAATGGTTTTTCACAACTGGTTGTCTAGCACAGCACGTATGTAACTATTTTGCCATTCGTTCACCCTCCTGCGGAGCTATGGAGTTGCCAAAGTGAAGGAGAAAAACCATACATACTTTTATCAGGGTCACCTTGCACCTTTCTGATAAGAGCCCTTCCTCATCCGGCCTGTCCTATCCTACCTATTAGAGTGCCTGTGTAGCCAGTAAATCAACATCTCAGTCAAGATGCGTACACACTGGTGTTCCGCAAGGGTCTATCCTTGGTCCGCTTTTATTCAGTCTCTTTGTCAATGATGTTTTTAACGTTTGTCAGTATGTGAATGTCCATGCGTATGCTGATGATATACAATTGTACTTGTCCAGTCGTATTGGTCTCGTTGAAGATTTATGTTTCAAAATAAACAGTGATTTGTCTGCTATTTCTGTATGGGCTAATGAAAACTCTTTATGTCTGAACGCGTCAAAGTCATATGTCTTACCTATATGTAATAATGTCGTGCATGTTGACAATATCCCTAAATTGTGGATAGGTACAAGTTCCCTTACCTTTATGGACAAGGTAAAAAATTTGGGGTTCATTCTCAACACAAAACTTACCTGTGCTGACCATATAAATAGGGTTGTAGGGAACATTTATGCTACATTGCGTAAGCTGAGAGTCTCTGCAACATTCACGCCAGAGAAAACGAGGCGCAAATTAGTTCTCCAGCTAATTATGCCTCTCATTACGTACTCTGAGGTGGTATACAGCAAACTCGACTCCACATCTTGCCATAAACTGAATGTTGCATTTAATAACGCCACGCGGTATGTATATGGGATTGGCAGATATGAACATATCTCTGCATGGCGATCAAGGTTACTGGGATGTTGCCTTAACAGTTATTTGACTGCTAGAAATTGCATATTTTTATGCAAACTTACACTATTCAAGTCTCCGCCCTATCTGACAGAGAAGTTGATACCAGTAAGGTCTCGCAGACACAACAAATTCATCGTTCCAAAATTTAATTACCTACCATCATCTAGATTATTTTTCACTAACGCTATTAATGTGTGGAACTCATTACCCGACACTGTGAAGGCTGGACTTAACAGATTTAACTTCAGGGCACAAGTCTATAATTACTTTAAAAGTGTTTGATTGCATTAAATTAGGGCATTAAATTTCTCTCCACATTCTCTAATTACTACTTTTGTTCTTTCTTCTCTAAATCCTTCTTTTCTTTTCCTATAGCTTCTTTTCTCCTTATTATTATAGTTTAGTTTAATATATTGGATTAATTCGTAAATGAACTGGTGTAAAATTTTAGATTAAGTAACTTGTATGTTAAAACTATTCCAGTTGCTTATAATATCGTTGAAGTACTACTAAAAGACCTCAGTCTTACTATGTACTATTTTATATAAACAAATAAATAAATAAAATAAAATAAAATAAATAAAATAAAAAAAAAAAAGCACAGATCAGAGGGAACTCCATTTCTTCTTGCGCTATTTCGAACATTCTACGAGTATGGCCACAGTACAATTAACGCAAGGCGCAAATAGTGTTGGGAACTCTACGCTATTCAATTTCACACACTCAGAAAAGCTAAACCTAACATTTAATCCCCTGTGGGACCTTTCAGAGAAGCTGACTGTTGAACACTTTCTTTGTATATGTTCGGGTTAGCCAGCTAGACGATTTAAATCACTGGGTGCTCATTTCTTTGACAGCCTGGGCAATGTTTCAACCTACAGGTAAATGCCATCAATCTTTTCCATTACATCAACAGCACTGGTTGGCTGCAGATACCTGCCCGTTTAAGGACTCAAAATGGCGCTTTAGTGCTACTTTGAGAGTGCGGGTATGATACCATTTCACCTACCTACCTAGTGGCTACAAAGAGAGCGCTTTTTTGTCAATTGGCTCTTCATCCGACCATTATCCCTTACCATGAGCCATATAACTGCGTGACGGGATTAATTAACGTTTCTGCATCGGAAAGGATTTTTTCCGGCAAGGAACTCAATGAAAAAAAATTCACAGCTGAACACAGAAATTCTCTCTCTTTCAGCACTTTTATTCGTTCGCAAAGAAATTTCATTGTGGCGTTTGAACTGAATCCGCTATTTCTATAATACATATCTGTGATGTAACCCATTTTTAAAGTTGGTCTTTTAGACCGCACGATGATCGTTGTTATGTTACCAAATTTTCTGATTTACTCATTTACACGAAAATTCCTTTTAAACAGAGAATTAATCAGGCAAATTCAGTAAGCGATCGGGACCATAGTAATTCCATTATTTAGCAAGTGAAGCGTATGACCATTACCTGTCATTTCAAGGCATTCGAGCCATTGTGTTAGTGATGTTAAAAAGGCGCTTAAGCAGAAAAAGGTAATAGATTGCTACATGCATGCTTGCACCCAAGCAGTACAGAAGCTTTCTCACTTCGAGAAATTAACCGACTATGTACTCTAGCGCAGAGGTAAATTAACTACCGGCGAAAAGAAAAATTGCTAGTGCCGTCGTAAAATTAAAAGGCTAAAGGCTAAGAGCAATGAGTTGCCGTCAAAGGAAAGCACTTCACACATCGATACACCTTTCACTGGACATTTTCTTTTAGTGCAAAACAACAGCTTAAAAGTTGGAAATGAGTAGAAGTTTTGCAAAATAGCAGATAGTTAAACTCCATTTTTTAACCGAAGCTTGGAGGGTAGTAGCAGTTCTGGAAAGGTATCACGAAAAATTTAAAGAAAAATCTGAAAAAGGAACAAAATCGGATAAGTAAGAAAAACGCTAAGCGGCAGGCAGCAAAATGCGTGACATGGGTAGTAAAAAGTTAATACTTTGCCTCGAAAAAAAAAAAACAAGAAAATCAATGAAAAACTACAAAGCCCGCATTCTGCCATTGGTGGTGTGCAAAAACTGTACTTTTCTATTTTGTATTCTGTTCAGTATGTGGCGCTGAGATTTGACGACATTTCTGGCTTTATCACTACATGCAAAAGCTATGTCTTTAGACCATGACGTGTACATAACGAAATGGAAAAATATGTGAAAGGATGTATTTATTTTACATACATACACATACACATACATCTGTATACGTATGCATGCATATGAACGGAAAATGTGATTTGCTGCGAAAAAATGCAAAGGCACGTCGTGGGCAGCATAGCGTTCTAGGATTGGCCGGTTGAGAATGACGCAGTGTAGCAAGAGTTACGGATGACAACGGCAGAAAAAGCGATTTAATTTTTACTTTCATTTTACCATAACTTGAAGTCACACACATATGTACATGCATGGAAGTTTGCGCCAGCCATTCAAATCAATGCTTTCTAGCAACAATGCACTGAGTTGGATAAAAAAGACTCATAAATATTATTAAATATATAGAGAACAACAAAACGAAATCTAGTTACAGAAAAATTTCCTTAAGTAATCAGCTGTTCTTTGATACCTACCAGAGTAGAATGGAACAAAAATATATTACAACAGGCCGATATAGTTTTCCCAGAGCCTTATGGTCGACAGTGTCAATTCCTGGCACATTAAGAGTCTGGGCTTTTCGATACATACCCGCCTTCTCCATTACAGGGTAAAGAGGAAGGCATAGCGCTGCAAAATACCTGAATTGTTTCGGGTTTCTTCTTAATGTTCTTAATATGTAACTATCTAAAGTATCTTATTAGAAATAGATAGGTGCAGGAAAAGAGGCTTAAATTCCATTGCTATCATATATTTGAAAATTTCAACAAAGTAATGCTTATGAGAGAGTTTTTGACATGCAAGTCGTTCGGTATAGCAACAAAATGTACTTGTTTTTGTTTTCAAAACAGCCTAACAAAATGTTGATAAACGAAACATAATTTTTCTCATAGGTGCATTTAAGTGTTATATATATAAGTATATACCTGTATTTATAATTGGCGCTTACACCATTTGGGCGTTTGGCCCAGCTCCTCCTCCTATTTGTGGTGTGCGTCTTGATGTTGTTCCACAAATGAAGGGAGCTACAGTTTTAAGCCGACTCCAAACGGTAGATATATTTTTGAGGATCTTTTTCATGGCAGAAATATACTCGGAGGTTTGCCATTGCCTTCCGAGGAGCGACAGCTATTAAAAACGTTTTTCTTTTTTTTTTTGGTGTTTCATGGAGATTCGAACCTAAGTTCTCTCCGAATTCCGAATGGTGTTCACGCCCCAACCCATTCGGCTACGGTGGCCGTTTTTAAGTATTAGGTTGAGGAATAAGTTCGTAAGTGTTTTATTTAAACAGAAAACAGACGACATCACTGTTCCCACCTCTCGACCAATTTGTTGATGCCGTTCCACCAAAAATCGCCTGGTCTGGTGTCAAAGGAGTTGTTGAGCCAGCTTTCAAGGACTTCTTTGTTATCGAAGGTAAAGCCCTTCATATGGTTTGACGAAGAAGCAAACGATTGGAATCGGTCAGCGCAAGGTCCAGAGTATACATCAGATGCTGAAGGACTATTCGAGCTCTTGGAATGCGGCTTTGACGACTTGGCGATCGGGTCCTTTTAGCTTCATTCACGTGGTGTAGCTGGGCAATGTATAGCTTCTTGTTGAGTCTATCTTTTAGCCTCATTCTCGTGATGTAGCTGGGCAATGTATAGCTTCTTGTTGAGTCTATCTTTTCGAGTAGTTCCCAGTACACCATGCCCTCCCAGTCTCACCAAACACATATCATGATCTTCTTTGCATGAAGATCCGGCTTGAGTAACGGCTTTGGCATATCTCCTGGAGCCACTCACTCCTTTCTTTGCTTCATATTGATGAATAGGCACGATTTCTCATCTCCAGTGACGATTCGGTACGAAAAATGCTGTTTTTGGTCGCGTGTTGTTCGAAGGCGGGGGAGATGCTGAGAAGCAATTTGAAGGCGACTTTCTTTGTTTTTTTCGTTGAGCTCGTGAGGAACCCAGGCTTCCAATTTTTCGGTAAATCCCCATTTGTTTTTGTAAAAATTTGAAGAGGAACCTTAAATGTTTCGCTCGAAAAAACTCTATACTTTGATTTTTTATATTCAATTTACAATATGTTTTCTTTTAATAAAAATAAAATATTGCAATACGCCCTGTGAAAATTATGTGTATTTCATATGAGAATAGAACGAGAAAAATTCGACACTTCTACAGATTATACAACGTGCATACTGTATGCGAGTAGGAAGGCATGCATATACTCGTATGTGGTTATAACTTCCCAAAACCATTATTTTTCTCTTTTCTCTTTTTCAGATAAAACATGGAGGACTGTAACTTAATTCAAGAAATGTAGAGGCATGCAGTTATCGTCGCCATATGTGCAAATCACAACGATTTAGAAATCTCTAATATTCCTAAGTGCACCCATTCATACGTTCATAAGGGTCGCCGAGAATTAGAAAGCATCAGACGGCGATTTAGAATCTGTTGCAAAACGCAAAAAACGCCAGGAGCGTTCTGACACTGTCCGATATGCAGAACTTATTCAACAAGTGCAAGCGATCATTGACGAGGATTCTTCAGAATCAATGAGGGCCCTTGCGGAAGAGCTTAACGTTTCTGAGGGTCTCACTCATCGAGTTGTTCTTGAAGATCTCCGGTATAAATCCTGCGTTATTTGCAAAAAACAGTTTATGCCGGAGCGAACACCAGCACCAACCAAAACTAAACATCTTAAAGCACCTGAGATGTTATGGGCTTTTGTGACAAACATTTTTTTACCAAGAACAAAAGACCAACCGCGAAAATTACCAGAATAACAGATGGATATGTCCCAATCCTACAGAGGTTCCAGTTGTCATGTACACGCCGTTTCCAACTTCTAACCACTGTTATAGGTTTTTGGTGTAGTGAGTTAGAAAGAGCATGCCATGTAACTACTATTCTCACTTCTTTACTAAAGGATTTTGGGTGAAATCAGCTGTGTTTACCGAGGTTCTAGAGACAGTACTGCAACCCTGGATTGCCAGAGTACCCGGTGACAGTCCATACACCTTTCAACAAGACTCTGTTCCTTCACACAAACCGATGGGAACACAAGATTAGATTACTGAATATGTCCATTTTTAGGTAACACTCGATTTATAGCCGCTTTACTTTCTTAATCCTCTGGATTACTACGTAGTTGATCGTGAAACCAATAAGAATCCTCAATACCATTTCTTCTCTGAAGGCTGCAATTAATATCGTTACGGTCAATATAAATAAGAAGAATCTCTGCACCCGCAACCAGGAGTTTATTGCAACTACTGCAAATTCAATCGAATAAGTCTCTCGACATATAAAAAGCTATGTTGTTAAAAAAATTCGTGAAGTTTTATTAAATTTTTTTCATAATAAAAGTAGTACTTATATACAATCTGTCTAAAGAAAGCCAGAAAAATGACTCTCTAAAGCAAGATCAGAAGATCATTGATTTACTTGTAGCCGAGCAATTGCTGTTGTGTGCAGCTGAAGCAGTTTTAAGGAAAATTGGTGTTAATGCATCCAAACATAAGACTCAAGAACGTTAATGCACAGAAGG
Source organism: Anastrepha fraterculus (assembly GCA_037575425.1). Classification (NCBI taxonomy): domain Eukaryota; kingdom Metazoa; phylum Arthropoda; class Insecta; order Diptera; family Tephritidae; genus Anastrepha; species Anastrepha fraterculus. The sequence goes on along the minus strand of JAYXIM010034735.1, from coordinate 108,299 downwards.
CTTTAAATCCCAAAGTACCTTGAAAAAACCACTGCTCTCATTGTGAGCTATGTTAAATTCAAAACGGGGTTGGGATGAATCTTCCTTTTCGGTGAATAGTTGCATACATCGGTTCTGGTGCACTGCTTATTACTGCCTGATGCGAAAATGTTTGAAAGAACTAGCCAACCTTAAATTTTGTAAGAAGACAGCCGTTGGATTGGCCTTCACAGTCGCCTGATATCAACCTTATTGAAAATGTTTAGGCAATAGTTAAGCAAAAACTTAAGGGAAAAGAAATATAGGCGGTTAAACTGTTTTGAAGGCAAATTCGGTAACACTTTTATTAGACAGACTGTACTTATTTTCTGTCAAAGAAATATCGGAAATTGTTCATTTTAAAAGCGCGCATTACACATAAGTCTAAACTTTTTTTTATAGTGACGTAGACTTTAAGCGTGATCTGTCAATTAGCTTGTTTTTGGCATTTAATTATATCAGTCAACCGCAGGTGTGCTTTGCGATTTTCACTATGGATAAAAATATCGAACAAAGAATTTGTCTTAAATTTTGTTTTTTAAACGGAACTTCGTGTGCCGAATCATTGAAAATGTTGCAGAAAGCCTATTGCGAGTGTGCTTTATCAAAAACACGGATCTACGAGTCGTAATGCTTTTGCAGAGGGTCAAGAAGTCGTGAGAGATTTGCCACGATCAAGTTGCCCATCTCGAATCAATTCGTAATATGATGTTTTACACCATCAATTGGGCAAGAGACGCGTGGCTGCTCGACTCGTTCTAAGAGAGTTGAATTTCTTTCAAAGAAATCATTGGAAGAAAGTGGCTGAAGACATGCTTGAGCAAGTAAATTCGGATCCAACGTTTATCTAACGCATTATAACAGGTGATGAGACGTGGGTTATGGGTTTAACATGCAAATTAGTCAAAAAACCACGTCAAAAGTGAATGTCATGCTAACCGCTTTCTTTGGTTATCATGGTGTTGTGCAATCGGAATTCATTCAAAATGGTTCTACGCCAAAATAAAGAATATTATTTGAGAGTTATGCGACACGTTTTTGACCGAAAACTCGACAAATATCATCGAACAGCTACCGTATTCACCGGACTTAGCCCCCTGTGACTTTTTCCTTTCCAAAAGCTTAAATTGCCACTCCGCGGACACCGCTTTGAGTCGATAGGGGCCATTAAGGATAATTTGCTGAAGGAGCTGAAGAACATCTCTTGATGACTGGACTAATCGTTGGCATATATGTATTGATTTATTGCTATTTTGAAGACGACAAAATTAATTTTGATGATTAAACAATTATTTTGCGTTTTATTGAACAATTTTTGACAGAATATTTATTTTGAATATAAATGACTGAGAAATATAAATAAGCTGACCAACGCTCACCCTTACTTTCCATTAGGCTACAGCTTGTGGTCAGAATTAGAGAACATGACCTGCCGAAGATCTCAAAGAAATTTGCAGTGTCTCAAATAATCATTGATTCGAACAGCGATGTCAATATCCATGGAATAGCTGAATGGCCTAATCGTTTGAAGGCTTGTGTAAAAGCAAATGGTGACTATTTCGAATGAAAATTTAAATTTTTTTAATATTTACATGACCAATAAGAACTAGAACTAGAAGCCAGAATGAACATAATAAATTGTAGGAAAATCTTGTGCCAGTTATACTGCCATCAAGTATATACAAATAATATTTAAATCCATATTCATAGTAATAAAGTATAAGCAGAGCTAATAAAAGTATGACGTCCCTATGCATGCATAATTGGACATATCGTAAATAAGAATAACTTCAGAGTAGTATTTTTTTCTACCAAGCAAATCTACTCCCTTTATCTTCTGCAATCACATCGCTAATAAATCACATGAGCTCAAATGTATGGCAAATAACCCAGAGTATAAAATTGGCTTCTTCTTCATAAATTTCATTTCTCTCTTTTACTCTTTTTCTAAATTTTATGTACACCATCTGCATAAACTACTGTCATAAACTACTCTCTAAATTGCTGCTCCTTTCGATTCGAGTACATTTATCTTCTTGAATAGAATAAAGGAGCGGAATAGTAATTAAGATTTTGTTTAAGTTACTTTAATTTTATTGAGTATATCGCAATGGAGTCTGAAGGAGATCATTGGAAGTATAACAGACCTGCAGGTCAAACATTGATACCCATATTAGGATAAGTACAATAGATAAAAAACAGTAGTCTGAGGGCTCGAAACTCCGTACATCGAATACTAAATGATAAACAAGGTTTTTTCTAATAGCATTCGCTCCTCGGCTGGCAATGGCTAACTCCCAAATGTATTTCTCTCATGGAAAAGCTCTTCATAAAAACACCATCTGCCGTTCGAAGACGATGATAAAGAACAACAAGGCGCACGCTACAAATTGGAGGACGAGTTCGTTCAAATAACCAACAAAGAATGTAAGCACTAACTATTTATGTATGTATATGTATAATACATAATAATACACATTTCCTCATGGAAAGACTTATGCCGCAACAACGTTTACAAATCGTACAATTGTATTACGAAAATAAACGCTCTGTGAATAGGGTTCATCGCGCGCTCAGGCCAACTGATAGTGTACATAACCGTCCTTCGCTTTTGGCTTCTTGACTAAGTCGATGATCAAAACTGCCATATTTGGGTTGGAGAGTAACCCAAAGCCATTCAAGATCAGCCATTTCATCCATTGAAAACAAACGTTTGGGGCGGCCTATGGGCTGGAGGAATCATCGGCCCATATTTGCATCGATATTTTTTTGTAAATACATGGTTTTATTTACCGAATCCTTTATAAATAAACTGAAGCCTAACAGTAAGTTTTTAATCTTATTATTTTAATTTTCTCAATCTAGTATATCCGCTTGTTAGACCTTTGAGTGATCTTGCCTTTGACTTCCACTAACGCGGGGGATATTTTCGTTTTATACGTGATGTGCCTATTGTTATGGATGCGAGAGCATTAGTGAGAACATTCAAATGGGTCTTCATAGATGGCTTGTGTTCAAAGGTGAACGATTACCACTCCAGTCCCGATACCGAAACCCTGTTGCTAGCCGGTAACATTTGAGACAAAGGCAAAGAAACGTTGCTGGTGACATTTAAGGCGATCCGCTGGCCAGTGCTGATTTAAGCAGCGCCTGCATACGGGCACCCAGGACGGTGATGGGTTGCCTCTTGATATCCCCTATACAACACCTGACAGTGAAACATGATTTCTTCCTGTTAAGGAGGGAAACCTCTAATATTATTTAGAAAAAAGAGTTGTTGAGACTAATTTTTGTCGCTGAATATGAAATTTAATTTAATTTCAGTTTCATTTATTTTTCTAAATTTTCATTTTCGGGATACGGGCAAAAAATCTGCTTTAAAAGTCATTCAGCAATTGTTGTCAAAAAAACTTCAGAAGAGTGAATAAAGCTAAAACTTTAATCGAAACTGTTCAGAAGATATACAAGTACTCGTGTTTTGTTCTTTTACTTTCAGAGTACCTTTGAATTAGACGCGTTTAAATTAAAAAACTAAGGTCATTTTCTAGCTTTTCCGAATATTTTTTATTATGGTTTATTCTTTTTAGTTGATAAATTTTGTGCCAATTTTTACAATGCAATTTCGTATAAAACAGTTCCGTTATTTTTTCTTTTATTCGTATGCATTGTCTACTCATAAATTATACTTAGTTTCGTGTCAAATTTCGCTTGTTAACAATGGATTGGGCAGCTAAAGAAAATCGCATTGCAATAATTGCAATACAAAAGTGTGGTAAAAGTATAAGAGAGATCTACGAATTGCTGAAAAAAGTTAATATTTAGAGACCCATGTCAAGACTAATTAGAGACGATTTCCACATGGAAGCCTTCCGGCGATCAACTGGTCAACGCATTTGAAGAAATTGAGACTCGACGGATGCAAACAGCTCCTTCGGTGGCACGCGGTCAACGGCAATGAAAATATTATTTTCACAAATAAGCAAATTTTCACTCTTGAAGAAGTTTTTTATATGCAAAATGATAAAATCTATGCTAAAACTTCTATGTTGTTCCAAGGGCTCAGCATGGTCACCATCGAGCTTCCGTAATTGTTTAATGGGGAGTGTCTTTTAAAGGCGTTACATCTCTTAATTTTTGTGAAAAAGGGATTAAGATCGTGGTGAAAGTGTACCAGGACTATGATTTAGAAGGCGTGGTGAAGCAGTTCAGCAGTACTATCTTCAATGGGCCGCGTTGGATCTTCCAGTAGGATACCCCTCGAGCGCATATGGCAAAAACCCTCCAGCAGTGGGCAAAACATAATACTCCAAGGTTCATAGCCGGAGCAGATTGGTCGTCTGGAAGTCCAGATCTGAACCCATTGGACTACAGTTTGTGGGCAGAAGAAAATGGCCCTGTGAAGGCCTCACAGAAATTTGGAGAGTCTCACACAATCTTTGGTTCGAGCAGCGACGTCAGTATCCATGGAATCGTCGAATGAATTTGTTTTTTAAATTTACATGATTAAATAAAACTAAGTTATTAAAAGAAGTATTCTAAGTTTATATTTACAACGGTCTTACCTTGCAACAGAAGTTGTGGCAGGACTAAGTAGAAAATTTCAATATGAATGGCAATAAAATTGGCTAGCATAAATGTTTGCCACATTCGCTACTTCACTGAAAATCTACCAATATGCACTAATTCATTATTTAGCATTTCTCCGGTTGCTTTTCTACAGATTTTTTTCGCAATAACAGCAAACAGAATTAAAGAAATAAACTCAACTCATTTTCGAGTTCATCAACCTGAAATTAGTATAAGTAACTCTTTTGAAACGATGTACCACTTCCTAGGAGATTATTTGTTTACTAGTGCAATCAAGTATACAGTGCAACCTTTCAAATGTTGCACTTACAGCAAATTAGACGAGACCATCACTTTTCTGTAATATTACGATAAGTACAATCACTTTTCTTAACCATATATCATAAATTAGCCTGAGGAGCTGCTGCATTCTAATTTGAACAATAAAGAGCGTAATTGTAGATACCAGAAAACACAATAGAGAATCATTATTGAACTATTCCTAGGCACGGAGAGAACGTGACTTAGCCTGCAAAGTTCGTTCCATCTAGTAATCTTAACTTTCTTGGTTGTGGTGAAACGTTGTCTTTTGATAAAAGTGCGAGAACTGGGAACCATAAGATTTCGACTCCAGCATCCAGCTGCTCTCTTGGCAGGTTAGGAAATTCAATTGCACTCTTGACTTTAGTTACCAAACCGAGTTAAAAAAATTAGAAATGAGGAAGAAATTAAACAAAATCATGCGCAATCTGCAACAATAACTACTGCTTCGTGTTGCTACGAATGCAGCTCTGTGCCAGCAAAACGCGTTCTGCATTTGTATACAAAAATTTTACGCATCTACCTTAGGTATTTACATAAATACATACGAGTGTGGGTACTACAATACCTACGTATGTGTGTATAAAATTTGGTGGGGCGGTATTCTGGTATTCCGGTTTGGCGGTTTAGCTCGTGCGAGGGTACAATTCGTTCGTCTCGCTGACGCACTTAATTATTATCTGCAAATATGCAGCATTTTCGCCTGCAGGCAAAAATTTCTAAAACAAAATTAATTCCACTTTTGCGTTGTTGTTGCTGCAGGACTCCTACTAGTGGTTTCGCTATTGCTGCCGACCACACACATATACATACATACATGTGTGCATACAACAGCCATGCGTTGGTGTGAATGTATTTGGAAATTTAGAAATTGGTTACGAAAATCGCTCCTTTCGCATGCAAGCGAAAAATATGAGTTTGTACGAGCTTCAACGAAAACAACAACTACTGCAAGAAATACGAATGTTTCAGTTAACTTATCACGTTTCCAAGCCCGCCGAGGCAACCAACAACAACGACGCACCTACATGCAACATGCCACTGCGTTGGCAGACGGTACATGCGAGTACGCAATTTGAGCCTACATGCCTCGCAGGCCAACGAGTGAATACACGCTCGTTGTATGAGACCGAATGAGCAAACGAACTACAATACGGGGACTGCAGCAGCACAGCGCACCCGTTCGATAGCAGGGGAAAGTTTGGTGCAGGTCCGACTGGGCAGACACTTTCCATGCAATTTTGCACGCATTCTAGAATTTCAATTAAAAATAAATCACAAAACGTTGTCCACAATATAGCAGCTTGGCAATGGGCAACGGTGGGCTGAAGTAGTGATGAAGTAGGGCTGAAGTAGGTAGCAACGTCTCTCCTACAACTGCTAAGCAATATTGAACGCATTGCTCTCATCGACATTGGCAGCATAACTAGTTGAGGGGAACTACTTTGGTTGCAACGGCAATGACATGTCCAGTGCTACGCCGTCACCTGCCATATCCACAGCCAAATGGCAGTATCATAAGAGCCCAGCAAACCCACGGGTAACATGGTTAACGCAAGGCACCTACAGCAACGAATCGGACACCGCACACCCCACTACCCCTGTACCAAACTTAAATGCAAACTCGAAAATTGCACTCGCCCGCTGGCTTGAGTTGATATTCTGAGCTTTACAGTTGGAGCGGTTAGAGCATTTGGAATTGTTGTTTTTTTTTTCGTTTTTATAATTTGCCTACCATGCAGCAATGCTGCAGAAATAGAAAATGTGGCGATAGAAAATTCAACAAACGCATTTACGCTTTCACCCAATTTCTCTTTGACATTCGAATGCATCTAATGTGGCCCGATGATGCTCATACACAAATGCAAAATAAATGGAGAGAGAGGGTGGCTGCTATGTATGCACATACCTACGACGCACAAAAGTGCGTAGCGACCTATGAAGCATGTGCATATGCATGTACATATGTATGAAAGTTTATATGCACACGTACATATTCATATGTGGCCTATAGAATATTGTATTGCATTTTATATTGAAGTGAAAATTGTTACCCACATCAACATAAATACACATTTAGCTGAGAGCGAGAAGGAGGGAGGTGTCAAATTCTCGACCACTCTGCAACGTTCTCAAAACTTAATGTGTATTTTCGTTTTTGTTGCAGTTTCGTGTCAATGGTTTTTGTTAATGGCAGGTGGTCAATATTGGGAATCCTGAATTTTAGAAATTTTGTTCTATGTAGGTATGTATTTATGTCCATACGAATGTACGTATTTAGAAATCTGCCTTTGCTAAAAACTTTTGTACTAAAACTACTTCTGTATTTTTAAACACGGATTCTCAAGTGTATCATATAACTCTCATTAGTCTTTGTGCATTTTTTGTGCATTTTCCAAAATATTATAAACCTCCATAAAGAGATTCCATGCCAGGTGATCCAAGTATTTCTGATATTGTCGTAAATTTTTTCTTAAAACTAGGTTATTCTTAGGCTAGAAACCCAGTTATAAAGTTTTTTTGCACCATCAACTCAGAGCAGTTTTTTGTGCCATATACCAGAATATTCCTAAGTATAGGATTTCACTCTCTCAGAATTGAGGGTACTTATAAATTTCAGAGGATGAAAGCTCAATTACCGCATCTAGGTGGGAAGACAGCAAAATCATTCGCAGCGGATGTAGTTCAGCTAGCCCTGTTAATACAATTCTACGCCCTTTTTAACTGCTTTTGGTTACGTTGGGTTCGATGGTTACGCACTTAGTGCATTCACTAGCGCAGACCTACATCAACGCCAACGTCCCAGCATCAATCAAGATGCCTCGTCCTCTACACAATTCTCATCTAAGCCAATTCATTCTTGGTATGCGAGGCTGCTGCTTTAGCCATTCCGGCCGGCAGGCATCCGTTTCCGTTTGCCTGTCAAACATCCGTCCGTATTTCGTCCTTTGTATGTGCGTCACTCTCATGTATGTATGTATGTATGTATGATTTTAGGAGTGTTATGGACGCGTGAGAGAGTGCGTTAACTCACTGATTTGATTGCGAGTTGTTTTTATTGTATTTTTGCAGACCAACCCAGTTGAAATATAATATGTGTGTATGTATAGGTATTTGCCCTGCAAAAATGTTTGGACTATGTAGCCTATCGGCCGGCGTAGTGGTTCGAAACCCCCGGCACGAAACAGCAAATGATAGAAATAGTTTTTCTAATAGCGGTCTTTCCTCGGCAGACAACGGCAAACTTCTGAATGTATTTCTGCTATGAAAAAGCTCCGCATAAAAAAACCATCTGCTTTTCGTCGGCGTTGTAAAACTGCAGGTCCCTTCTTTTGTGCAAAAACATCAAGACGCACCCTACTAATATGAGGAGGAGCTCGGTCAAGCCCCAGTAAGGGTGTATGTACTAAAATGTAGTGAGTAGTAGTCCTCGCGTATCGGCACCCACGTCACTGTTGACAGTTATGATTTCGAGGTTGTAAAGGACTTCGTATACTTAGGAACCAGCATTAACTACGATAAGAATGCCAGCCTTGAAATCCAACGTAGAATCTCTCTTGCCAACAAGTGCTGCTTTGGACTAAGTAAGCAATTGAGTAGTAAAGTCCTCTCTCGACGAACAAAACTAACTCTCCATAAGACTCTCATCATGCCCGTCCTAACGCATGGCGCAGAAACGTGGACGATGACAACATCCGACAAAGCGACGCTTGGAGTGTTTGAGAGAAAGATTCTGCGCAAGATTTTTGGACCTTTGCACGTTTGCAACGGCGAATATCGCAGACGATGGAACGATGAGCTGTATGAGCTTTACGACGACATAGACATAGCGCAGAGAATAAAGATCCAGCGGCTACGTTGGCTGGGTCATGTCGTCCCAATGGATACAAGCGCTCCGGCTTTGAAAGTAATCGATGCGGTACCAGCTGGTGGTAGCAGAGGAAGAGGGCGGCCTCCTCTGCGTTGGAAAGATCAGGTGGAGAAGGATTTGGCTTCACTTGGTGTGTCGAATTGGCGCCGGTTAGCACGAGAAAGAAACGACTGGCGCGTTTCGTTAAACTCGGCCAAAATCGCGTAAGCGGTTATCACGCCAATTAAGAAGAAGAAGAAGTGGTCCTATTAAATACAGAAATTGATCATTTCATCTCATTACTGTAGGTTATTGTTATGTGATAATTGCTCTTGTTTTAGCGATGGTAATCCATTTTTACTGCTCTAGAAAAGCTGCGCGTTGTTAAGTGTTGCCAACAATAGAACATAAAAAACCCAAATGTCTGTATAGTCATAGATCTTATCCTAAGAAACTGGTAAAATGCAAATGCGTAATAAATAAACTTTGTTGAACTTGTTTAACGTTCAATCTCAATTTCGTGTGCATTTTACGTACTTCACTTTGATGGGTTTTGTAACATCAGCTGCGATAAATTGATAATAGTGTTATCGCTATAATGCGCAATTGTCGCTTACGATTCACAACTTCTCTGCTCGAATTCCGCAGCACGCCAAGAGAAAATTTGCATGTGAAAGCAATAGCAATTTAGCGTTGATCAAGCGACTTTAGGCACCTTAGATCCGCCAGTTTTTTTGTTCGCTATCGCTGGGTTCAGCTCACTTGACGAAAAATTTGCATGCGAAAGCAGCAACGAAGTTATCGAGCAAGATTCGACGCTAGTTAGGAAATTTATACCTAATAAAACTGCTTTAAAAACATTTCTTACTTTCCAGTGCATTATCAGCGCAACAAGATGGTCTGGATGACATCAATAATTTTTAACGACTGGCTTCAAATATTAAAGGACACCATGGCAGCTAAGAATCGAATGATATTGTTATTTATAGGCAACTCTGCGGCGCACAGCGTAAATTCTCATCTGAGCCACGTAAAAATTGAGTTTTTGCCTACTAACACCACAGCCAAGCTGCAGCTCCTTGACATGGGCATTATAAAAGATTTTAAATCCTTTACCGCAGGGAAATGGTTATTAATCTAGTTAACAGCATTGGTCAAAAGAATAAGTTTAGTTGCACAATGTTAACAGCTACACAAATTGCTTACAAAGCTTGGAAAAATGCAATCGTTTCGTACATTCAAAACTGCTTCCGTGCTCGTGGTTTCAATAAAACATTAAACGATGATTATGCCTGATGTCGGATCTTTCGAGGAATATGTTAACGTTGACAATGACATTGCTGTAACTGGTATGGTAACAGATAACAAACTTTTGGAAGAAGTTTTGCATGTCAGTAATGAAAGTGACGAGGATGATGATGACGCCGAAGGAGATGAAACTTTAACAAGCCATAGCGTTAGTTCATCGATTGAAACATTTTCTTTCAACAAATGATATTCAAGACAGTGTCTTTGATAGCCTTATTAGTTTAGAAAATGAAATAGAAAAACTTAAAGAAAAAAGTGTCAAACAATTGAGACTTTTTTAAAAACCAGTTTCATGTTATTAAAAAATTATGAATTTTGTCATTATAACTTAATTACTGTTCAATTATGATTTAATATGAAAAAAACGTACAATTGAATGTACTTCAATATTTTTTTAAATTAAATTTATTAAGTATATGAAATATAAAAGCCTTGTTTATCTGAATTTTTCTTTTTTGAGCTTCCTTTAATGGAAATCGCGACAATTTGAATTTCTGTGTAAATCGAAAAAAAAACATGATCCCCTTGCCATTTCGAATTATCGGGACTCGACTGTAGTACTGAAAAACGCACAACGATTGGATATCATAACCAATACAGAGATAAAAAAGAAGGACTGGCTTGTTGTCAAAAGAAAAGGGGTTCAGCGAACCCAAGAAATCTGGTGACTGGTTAATACAGGCGTCCGCTATAGAAAATTCGATTTCATTTTTTGTAACACTGAAAGAAAAAATTTGTGGAGAAGTAATATATAAATGTTTCAGGGGGCATACTCAATGATAAGTTTTTAAATTATTCCCCAGACAACGAGTTTTTCCATAAATTTTTGAGAAAAACTGAGAGTATTTATTATCTTAAAAAAAATTACATATTAATATTCATGCTTAAATGAATATACACACACGCTGAAATCAACCAGATAAAAAATTTCATTAAAATAAGTTATTCCGCTTTGCACTTACATACCTATTTTTAATGAGAAAAAAGAAAAATGAAAATTTAAATTGAAATAGAAACAAATTTCACTTTCTTTAAACAAATTGATCAAAACAAAATTTTTAGTCATAATTAATATAAAATTTGAGGTACATGCAAAGGTTAATATGTGAGAGAATATCCGCGTAAAATTTTAAGTTGACGTCTTGATTACTTTTTGAGTTATATTTGATAGCACGGAAAAAACGTATTACGAGCAAATCGCGATTAAAGTTTTCATTCTTACTCATCTTTCGTTTGACGCCCATCACTTCACTGACTTTATACGGACTTTTTAGACATCTATTAATCATAAAACATTGAAAAGATATTTTTTAAATTGTTAGTGAATTTTGAAAGCCAAAAAAATGGAACATTTCAAAGTGTTGGAGGAGTTGCCTCCCTTAAATTTTTAGGTATGTATTTTTCTTAGTCAAAACATGTGTGTACCATAAAATACTTTTTTTAATGTTTTTTATCTTAGGTGCAGGTAATTTCAGAGACCCACAAAAAAGAAACATCTGACTTACAGGAGAGAAGGGAAAAATAAAGCATAGTTCCTTTGTATTTACCTAATTTTGTTTACCTGTTTTCCTAATTTTTAGATTTTTAATTTCCGGAAATCCTTGTCATGCCATATCATCAGACAAGTGATGGTTAGAGCCTGCATTTTGCAGTATTCGCAAATATTATAATATTCGTATTGCCTAACGCTAGGCTTGAACAAAGATATACGAGGGGTGCCTTTTATAACAAAAACAAATTTTAATCATCGAAAATCACTTTATTGTTTTTCAAAATATTCTCCATGAAGATCTATACACTTTTGCATGCGTTTGACCCAATTGTCGAAGCACCTTTGCCACTCTGAATGAGGTACCTCCAAAACATGCATTCTGAATGCCGCAACCGCTTCAATTTTTGTTGGATTTGGCTCATCTTGAAACACTCATACAGTCGACTGCTGTTTATTTTCGGGCTCATACGCGTAAATCCATGATTCATCACCTGACACCATGTCATAGACGTGTTTGGAAGCCCCGCGATCGTATTTTTTGAGCATTTCCTTCGACCAATCGACACGAGCCTTTTTTTGAGCGATTGACAAATTGTGTGGGATCCAACGCGAACAAATTTTTTTGACAGTCAAATGTTTATGCAATATTGAATGTATGGTGGCCCCACTAATGCTTAAGATTGTCTCAATCTCACGATAGGTCACATGACGATCTTGCAATATCAGTTCGCGCACAGCATCAATGGTTTTTGGAACAACAACTGATTTTGGACGACCTTCACGAAATTCGTCTTGGAGTGAACTACGACCACGATTGAATTCACCATACAATCGATAAACACTGGTCCTTGATGGAGCTTCATCGCCAAAAAATGAATTAAGTTCATCCATGCAATGTTGCTGAGTTAATCCACGTCGAAAGTTGTAAAGAATAATCGCACGAAAATGTTCACGATTTAATTCCATTTTTGGACCGAGATGAATATTTTAAGTTACTGTAAACAACACAAATAGCGCTGGTATTTCAAAACGTTCTGAGTACGTAAAAGCCAAAAAATATCAAACTTTGCGATACAGCTGTCAGTTGCCAGATTGCAAAACCAGGGTTGCCAAATCCCGACCCCTCGTATGTCTATTGAAACTGAAAATTCTATGATAACTTCTTTTAAATGGCATGAAATTGTTCCAGTTATTAACAATTTTTCCCTAAAAGCGATTTGACCATAGAATTCTCTTTCGCTTTTCTTTTTCAGTGGGAAAATAAACATTCGATGGTTTGCAGTTTTACGGCTCTCTTGCCAAATGCGGAAATATCTTCATTATCTGGTACAAACCAAATAAATAGCGAATCCACCTTTTAAATTTACATAAAAACATTAGTGATCTACAATCTACTATTTTCGTTTAGAACAGCGAAAATTTTAAACTGAGCTTGTTTTAAGAATCCTCACTGGGTATGTTTCCCCATGAAAGAGAAATGAGGAATTCAATAGAAGACAGTATTTTCTACCACCAACCATGGTAGCGGTAATTCAATCGCTGACCGAACGACGGACGTGAATGTGCAAAGAAAAATTGCCTACGTCCGTTGTGGAGTTGATGCCGCTTTTGTGTGGCAAATCAAGGCTATATTCTGATGAATAATAGAAATATTGCAATTTTTCAAAACCATCACATACTAAAGCCGCCCTAACGAATTTTCGCCGCCAACAGTTTTAAAACGTGAAGGACGATGAAGAATATAAGATGAGCACATCCCGCAATTCCAACGTTTTCATCAGGATAGAATTATTGACCCCTTTTCATCATCGGTTTTATGTATTTTGAATACATATGTGCGACCATTAGAGGTGATGAAGATGCAACAGTAGAATATACGAACCGTTAAGAAAACTATACACAAAAAATTTAAAGCATACTTTAAAATCGATGATCGGTGATCGATTTTTGTTGTGGCAGGTAGTTTTTATGTTTTTTTTTGTTTTTTTGGTAGCTAGCAAGTAGAAAGTCAGTCAAAATAAAACTGAACTTTTATGTATTCTTAAATCTTAGTCTGTTGAAGTGAATTATACGTAAAGTACTTAGAAGGTTAATAGTTTTTAGTGCGTCTCTACATGCTCGTATATTAAAAAATGTCGAAGACAGCAAATCGTCATTTCGTACTGGATTCAGCGACTTAGTCGAGTTCTGGGAGATAAAGAAGCAGTCGAGTTTGCGAGAAAGGATCTGAGATAAACCTGGAGAATCGAGTTGGCTTTAAAAGCTTTATCTAGGTCAACATGAACAATTTAATCAGGCCTTTGAAAACTAGACTTTTTGATGACCGCTTCTTCAAGGACCTAAACAGTTTAAGAACCAGTCTCGCAGTAAGGGCCGATTAGCGTCGCTTAAAGGGGGAGATAGCTAAAGGGCATGCAGCCTTTCATAGGCCATGCGATGCGCATCTGGGGATATGAGGTTGTTTCATCTGTAAATTTTTGTTTCTAATAGCGCTTATTCCTCATCAGGCAATAAAAACCTCATGAAAAGCACTTGCTTCTAAGCAAGCACAGCTTCTTCGTTTCTAATAACTTCATGACGCTGACAACAATAGGAGAAGTAAAAAATTCTGAGCTCTGAGTTGTGAGTTATGAAATTAGTATAGTTAAGATTATCCGAATTAGATAAAAAATATACTGCCCTATCTTTAGTTCTGGAACGAATCTACGAATTCTATGATTGAATCGGCATATTTGGCTATTGGCTTACCAGAGCGTATTTCATCATATCACTAAATAGAATCACGGCAATCATTCAACTATTGTATTTTAAGTATAATGAGTCCTCCTCGGTCGTGGAACAACTGGCGGTATCACAAAACTGCAAAGAATTTCTGTCGAAAAGGAATACCTCTTTTAAACCGCCTTACAATGCGATCCGGCCCCCGTAGCCGAATGGATTGTTGCGTGAACAGCATCCAGACGCACGCCACAAATAGGAGGAGGAGCCCGGCCAATCTCCTTACTAAAATGTAAGCGACAATTATTTATTTATATATTTTAGTTCGTTTCGAAATGGAGTATAAATCGTGCGATATATCTCATGAAAAAAATTTTACTTTTGTAATAGCTACCATTTGATATTCAATATAGTTTTCATTAAAGCCATTTCTCATTCGAAGACGGTATATCTATAAAATATTCCAAAGAGAATTATTTCTCCATGCATTATTTTTTTTGTGCGCATTTAAAGTTGGCGTTTTTGAATTCATGAAAAATTTAGTATAAATTGTAATTGATATTTGTTTTCACCTTAAAACTACGGTAGGTGGCGCTATCGTGCGGTTTTGATTGTTTTCCTTGAATGCTTTTTTCGTGTTTTTAAGGCTGAGGAATATAATGTTTTATATAGTTTTCAATTTATAATCTATTGCGAATGATCTTACAAAGATCATTTACTTTTTTGTTAAAAAATAGCATTATTATAAGAAAACGTGTTTATATTAAATGTTTTATAAGAAAAAATATATAAGTATCGTTTCATTTGGTTCCAAAAACCCTTTCAATCGAGTATCTGTACTGAAATGGAATAGAACTCGCCAGTGACTACCACGGCTGCCGATCATTCGATTAAGTTTTCAAAGAGATGCAACAAGTGAGAGTGATGTCAAATAGACTATTTCAATCGAGAACTTGATCAACAATAGAGATATGGGCTGCAGATCCATGGGCCAAAAAATTCTTTTTAGAGTTTGTTATGGCAGGTGTACATAAGTCATCATTTAGTTTTGGTTTCATCAAATATGGAGAAACAAAGTTCTATTTTGTATCGCAATGTAATTTAAAAGTATTCAACAATTTTAGTTCTTTGAGCAAAAGATAGGTAAACACATGAACCAAGGCTCGGTTAGGCGCTTATCGAAGGATTTTGTTGTGACTAAGCTTTCGCGTTCGGTGTACTGAGTGTTGCCTTATAAAACACTAAAATATATTCTTCTAAATTATTCTCCACTCTTCATATAAAGTACGTCTCTCTTGAAAAATCGGCGGAGCGAATAAAAAGTCAGGCTGTCAGTAATTCTCATTTAGTATCACTTAGCTACCCTCTAATTTTGGTACAATATCATTTAAATGTGCATACATAGGTATGCACATGTATTCATAGGTAAGAATCGCCTTGATTATATAATCAGAACTAAGTAAAGCTCTGGTCGCGGAAATGCTGCAAAGCTTAAAAAAGGAAACAACAAATAGTTGGAGTCCCTGCTGCAACGAGCGCATGAAAAGAAATGTGTACTTACATAATGCATGCGTACAAATGAATATGAGTGTATGTATCGTACAAAAATCTCCCTGATAAAATATCTATTGTATAATACATACACATATATGTACATAAACTTTAACGGGAAAATGCAATGCAGAGAACTCAGGAACGACGCAACGGGCGAATAATGACCGAACTATATACATATCTACAAGTAATGCGTGGCTGAGTGTGCACACATGTCCGACAAGTGTATGCGTATTTTAAGTCGGCATTCGACGTACTCCACCCATGCATACATATATACATATGTGTTTATTTTACATTTGCATTTAACGAACATCCTTTCGAATTAGAAATTGCGCTTGCTCTGACCACCTTTCAAGCAGTCTCCTCCACGTGCTGACGGAATGGCGGAGGAACTGTGGCACAACCAGAACGCGCCACAGCACCTCAACTAACGGCCGGCGTGCGTGTCATGAGGGCGCCCAGGCGCATAGTCAAACACTATGCACACATCCATACGTGCATACATATGTATGTATATGTATAAAAGTTCCTATGGTTCCGCGGGGGAACAAAGGGCCACGCTGCAGAGCCTATGTTATTATTTGTATCCTGTGTGAGTGAGTGCAGAGAAGTTGAAAGCAACGAGTAAGCAAAAATAGTGCGCCTTCGCCGATGCAATACGTTTGTTGAGCACTAGAAAGCCACGCCACTCGAACCCTGTGGCATCGGCAACGCCAACGCCATCATTGCTCCGCGTATTGCATGTACAGCTCTTCCTCTGCTCCATGTCGCTTGCTTATCGGCGTGGTTGGGTTTTATTCGATGCGGCATTCACTGCCCTATTGTAGCCTGACATTGAAGTGAACATGAACGTGGACGTGGACATGAACGAGGATTTTGACGTAGAAGTTGGCGCATCGACGCATTTTCACTACTTTCTTTCACTCAATGCCGGTACGTTTTCTTTTGCTGTCAGCTTTTGCTTCATGCAAGCTATACATTTCTCGCACTATTCCTACAATTTTTTATGTACATGTGTATGTTATTGCTAGCCATACTGTTCAGGTCTTATTGACCATTGGGCAGTTGGCATTGGCCCCACGAAGTGCAGCGCCGAACCGGCATGCTGCTAATGCAGATGCTCTGCTGGCATAGGCAAAGGATACAACCCGCATGAAGGTAGCGCAACACACCCACGTAAATACGCACACATACACACAATTGGGCGAGTGCGTATGCACATTCACATGTGTACTAAATATACATGGTATCCTCGCTATGAGAGTAGCACTATATTTCACATTCTGCTACAACTATTCACATGGGGAAGTTTGAACATTCCCGAATTTTTAGATGTTTTATTTTCGCTATGCATAGGCATAGCTGTTGCTACAGCTGCTGGAATTGTCGATATTTGCTCACTGCAGTCATTGCTATCACCGCCTCTAATTATTTTTTCGCATATAGCCGAATCTTCTACTTATTCTTCTACGCATAACTGGTTGTGTGACTTTGAGGTCTTTGGGGTTTCTCCAAGGATTCTACTGTACCAATTCCAATGGAATATGCATGCAAATCAAATATACATACATACGTGTTGTAGCATTGTGTTCTATAAGCATGCAATTTTGGTTGAAAGAAAATTATATACACTTGCCGAAAAGATTAATATTAATCATATTCATGCACCCAGCACTTGTACATACGTACGTAAAATCTGCTAAATAATGCGGTGCTGCGGGTGGCTGTAATATTAGGTGCGCAACTAAATTCCCGCTTTTTATCAATAGATGCCGCCAACAGTGTGCGCTAGTCGATTCTAACATAACCTAAACGTCATAAACCAAGCTTAGACATATTCGTAGTGCTTCGACACATTAGCGATTTTGTTTTGGTATCATATACTTTTGCTTTTGTGAAAATTTCTGATTTTGTGCCGAATAATCGTCATTTGCGGGAAGTGTTGATTTTCCTATTTCATTCGAAAAAAATGGCGGGTGAGAGCTACAAAAAGTTTATGGAGATGCAGCTTTAAGTGAAACAACGTGCCGAGATTGGTTCCGTTGCTTCAAAGACGGTGATTTTAATGTTGACAACCGTCCGCGTGAAGGAAGGCCAAAAACCTTCGAAGCCGCTGAATTGGAGGCATTGCTCAATGAGGATCCGTGCCAAAAGCAAGAAGAGCTTGCTTCAGTATTAGAAGTTACCCGCCAATCCATTTCCAAGCGATTGCATGCTTTGGGAATGATTCAGAAACGAAACGTCGTTTTTTCGCCTGTGAACAACTGATCCAGCGGCAAAAAAGGAAGGGTTTTCTTCATCGCATCGCGACGGGTGATGAAAAATGGATTCATTACAGCAATCCAAAGAAAAGAAAGTCATGGGGACTGCCCAGTCATGCTTCTACGTCGTCGCCTCGGTCGAATATTCAATTTGCGAAGGTTATGCTATGTATTTGGTGGGATCATGGATGTTATTTATTGTGAACTATTAAAACCAAGCGAAACCATCACTGGGGATCGGTATCGCATTCAATTGATGCCGTTCAGCCGAGCATTGAAAACAAAGCGGGAGCTTAGTTGCGCACCTAATATATAAAGAAAATTAAACAAATATTGAGAAGTGTAAAAAATTCACTACGATATCAATTAATAGTATCTAATTAGTTTAAATATGTCTTTTCTATTACTTATATATAGAAAATGGAATATTTTGAAATCGTATTTGTCGACATTTTGATTTTCTGGATTATGCCATTATTGCAGCAAATGAGCGATGTGCAAATTAATAAGCCCATAAAAATAGTATGGTGAGGTGATCAGTGAGGATGCACCACAAAATATTATATTTGATGAATTATTTGAATTTATTTTTATGTAGAAAATAAAAGTTGGGTGAACACTCTGATAATACAAAAGTAACCGTAAATATTCAAGTCCAACTAAAGCCTGCGAATGATTGTGTTTAACGCTGACCGGAAGTTTTCTAAGTGGCTAAGCTGTTTACGAAAAATTATTTCATAAAGTAGTACTGCCCCTAATTCATCAATTTCTTGGCAAAGTTAAAGCGACTTTGTCGAAACTAAATACTTAAAAAATTGTATATATGAAGTGTTCCATTTTAAATGCGGCGCACTGTATACACCAAAAGACTGTTTTTACATGAAATTTTTGTTCTTGCACTAATCCCAAAAAAAAAAGAAATGCTTTTCTAAACAAAAGAAGCCGTGAGTCGCTGTCGTGCGACGTCTTTAAACTGAGGTTGGGAAAGATCGTGCGAGCCGCAGAACTTAATCGCTCAGGCACAGCGTACAATTGTTGGCGTATGCCGATGATATTGACATCATCGGCCTTAGCAACGGCACTGTTAGTTCTGCCTTTTCCAAACTGGATGAAGAAGTAAAACGAATGGGTCTGGTGGTGAACGAGGACAAAACGAAGTACCTCGGCCAAAATCACGTAAGCGGTTATCGCGCCAATTAAGAAGAAGACTTCAGATTAAAAGAAGAAGGTTCATATTCATGCTTTAAAATATTAAAACAGGGGGTTTCCAAAGAAGCGCACTTGACTTTGTATTATATATCATCTTTACATGTGATCTGCCATTTAATCCAAACTGCGTAAAAGCTACTTTTGCTGAGGACACAGCTATTCTTGTGATAGGAAACACGGAGAACGCATCGACATCGGAATTACAATTAGCCATTAATGAAAAATACGACTGGGCCACTAAATGGTATAATGAATTAAACGAAGGCAAGTCTGTGCATATAAACTGCAGCTAGAGCAAAATCAAATATGTTCCAATGTACATACATATATAAATGGTACACAAGTTCCCTACTCAAATATTGCAAAATACCTAAGGGTTGACTCTAGACGCCAAGCTAAGATGGAATGCACAAGTAAAGAAAAAGAAAGAAGATATAGAATTAAAGAATATAAATATGTTTTGGCCTATGGGAAAGGAATTAGCACTATCCACCTATAACAAAATAGTTATAGATAGCCAAATTTTGAAGGCTATATGCTCCTACGGCGCACTGTTATGGGGCTGTTCCAGTCAAAGTAATATCCAACTTATGCAAAGGTTCCAGAATAAAATTGGTAAATGTGCAGTCGGTGCTCCTGGAGAAAGAAAAAAACAGTCGCTAACTTAGTTCCAACGAAAACACCAACAGAATTTGTTAATAATTTGAATATAAAGATGGGCTGGACTAACTACTGATGATAATATTTTTGGTCCAGTTCGTAATAGATGTGCGCGCTTGTTGTCAAGTAGTGATGAACAGTTGAAAAACTGTTTTTTTCTAATTTCAATTTGAGTTTTTATTTGTTTTATACTTATGGACTGCATTTTCACTGTACACTAATTTTAATTTGTTTTTGTAATAAAATTGGATTGCTCGTGCTTTATAAATAATTATGTAATATGAATTTCATTACTAATTCTTCGAAAATATCCGCGTAAGAACAAAGTTGTGTGCATACATATCTACATTACTGTATCTTTACTCGTAAAGCGATCATTTACATCAGCCACTCTTGGGCCAATGTCATTGGACTTACAACGTTGCTTTGTATCCCCTGTTGCAAGTCTTGCTATTATTATTTTTTAATATTAAATTGCAAATTCGCATGAGGCACATTTTGATTTCCCTCTGTTGATCATGTTTTTATGATGATTTAAGTATACATATGCTTACGTATGTATGTATGTATGTATGTCTATTGGGAAGTGGAAGTAGGTACATACTCGTACTTGTAATGGCATTTCTTGAGTGAATGCAATTCGAGCAAATCGCCAGTTGCGCAGATTGCTAAGTTGCAGATGTTGCGAGCACTCTGACTGTGCCAATCGTCAGCAAGATTATCACAAACTAAGAACAGCAATCAAAAGTTGTGCTAAGAAATGTAAACAACATATTGCAATTCGCAAGCCAGTAAGCAAATGAGCTGAGAAAGCCAGAAAACTGAAAGGCCAGCAGCCAAACGCAAGACATTAAATAAAATATTTTATTGTAAAATCAGACGAGTTTGCTTTACTTTGCCTTTCCTTTGCTTTATTTGAGCACACGTATGTATGTATGTATGTATGCATGTACCTATGTTACTTGTTTACTTATTTACTTTATAAAGTATAAATACGCACATATATATGCACATAAGTGTGTATATATAGTTTATATGCATATATACATATATACACAATTAAAAAAATCCAAAACGCGAAAGCGTCTGCTAGTTTGCGTCCGTTCGACGTCTGTTCGTCCGCTGGTGTGCTCATTGACCGGACGCATGCGGTACGTGTTAATGAGTCGTAAGAATTGGGTTTTAATTCACTTCTGTTACCCGACTGTTGTTGACCCCACTTCCGTCTTCATTTTAGTTGGGCAGTCTGTAATTGGCATTCGTCATTTTTATAATTCTTTGTTTTAATATCTATTTTTCATTTCTTTCCCGAGACTGCACAGTTTCATTTCTCTAGCCCCCTGCTGCCGCCAGCAGATATTGCACGGCAGTGATAGTATCATGCAATTTTGCAATTTCATCTTACTACCTCGTGTCACCGACAGAGGGCAGTACCTAGGAGGGCCAAGAAAGATAGATGCGACTGCGAGCGAGTGGATTGCTCGGTTTTAGTTGGAAAATTTTATTTATTATAATTATAATTATTATTATAAAATGAATATACGAGTAACCCGTGACACTTGTTTCTCTTTAATATTTTTGTTGCGCGCTCATGGCTTATTCATATACATACCTTCATACATAACATAGAGTTTGCCAATGTTTCACAGTGAATTGGATTATTGTACTAATGGCCCAAAGAATCGTCTCGGTGAGAGCAGAGGAAGATCTGTTGGTGTCATCCGGGGTTAATAGAGGTTGCCACCAAGGCGGTGTGCTGTCTCCATTGCTCTGGTGTATGGTAATCGATCCTCTGCTCACCACCTTAAACGACTCGGGAGTCTACGCATAAGCATATGCGGTCGACGTTGCCTGTTTAGTAACAGGCCCTTCGCTTCTGTAGGAAAGTGCAGAAAACTCTGGATATGATTGACACTTGATGCTGTGCGAATGGGCTATCGACAAATTCCGCCAAGACTGGTATTGTTCTCTTCACCAGAAGGAGGAAATTTGATGGACTCGTTCTCTCTAAGCTAAAAGGAGTCACAATTCAGCTATCCAAGGAAATTAAATATCTTGGAGTAATCCTCGATAGTAAGCTCCTATGGAAATCACACGTTGAAACAAAGACATCCAAAGCACTGACAGCCTTCTAGCAGTGCAAGGGTGTTTTTGGAAAAACGTGGAGTCTTTCTCCTAGCAAGGTCCTATGGATCTACACGGCGATGATAAGACCTATTATCACCAATGCATCAGTGGTCTGGATGAGTATACTCTCTCTCGTGGGAGTCAGGAGGACTTTATCGAGACTACAACGCACTGTGGCCATCTGCTGTGTCGGATCTTTTCCGACTACTTTAGGCCCGGCATTAGATGTTCTGATTACTGTACCACTACTTGATAGTTTCATCCAAGGAGAGGCCTTGAAGGCCATTTGCAAACTGAAACGCTATAGGAACTGGTACGGCCCCTGTGCGGCATTGGCCAACAGAGTAGGCATGGACTTCGATCCAATAATCCTTGCCATGCCCCTTGACTCCATGCCATCTAGAGCCGTGCTTGACAAGAGACACAATGTGGTGCTGCCAGAGGCTCAATTGTGGGCAAACTCAGAAAATGAGCCCGGCAAACACTGTTTTTGCATTTTCACGGATGGTTCCAGGGCCGAGCATGGCATGATGAACTTTGTTGTGGAAAACAAATGGAGAGGCAGATCTATAGGACGGGTATGATGAGAGTGAAGTGTTCGTTAAAGTGTGGTTAAAGTTGTTCGCCGAGAAAGGACTTTATTACTCAATTGTCGACTTAGTCCAAAGCAGCTTTCGTTGGCATGAAAGATTCTCCGTAGAATTTCAAGGCTCACTTTGTTATCGGGGGTAATACTGGTTTCTAGGTAAACGAAGTATCTTACAACCTCAAAATAAGAACTGTCAACAGTGACGTGGGTGCCGATACGCGAGTGCGGACTGTTTGTTTTATAACAGGAGGTACTTCCTTTTGTCATCCTTCACCACCACTCCCATTCGCTTTGCTTCTTTATCCAATTTGGTAAAGGCAGAACACAGCGCGGTTGTTAAGGCTGATGGTATACATTTTCGTACTGACGAATGCAGCTATAAAATCGACAAAATGATAGTGTGAGTCAATTCTCCTTTCTTGGGACTCTTCCTAGACTTGGGTTTTTTTCAAAGACTTATTGTAGATTTTTAAGGTCTAAAGCCACACTGGTAAGGTCCAATCCGGTGGTTGATGGTGGGATTCAGCCTTTGACACAATGTGCTCGCCAGAACCTTATACGTAATATTTAGAAGACTAATCACGCGATTGCAGCATCACTTAAATTCCAATCGTCAGGCATGCTTTCTCACCTCGTCATCGTCGGGTAGTGGAGCAACAGTACCGTCGTCAACGATTGGGGTATCGGCATCTTCACATTCTCTGTGACATGCGCTGTAGCCAAGATGGAATATATGTACATGTCTAGCATGCTGGTTTGGTGAAGAAATTCATTTGTTTAGGGATGCTGTATAGATATGCACCAGACTGTAATTAGCCGAGCTGTATTACAGAAACAATACGACGACTACTGGTGTAGTCTCAACAATTGCCAGCTCCACTTGACTCCATACAGAGACAGAACTAAACTTGTGCTGACGTTGGTTAAAGTTAATATGCGGTCCATTGGGACTCATCTCAATATTGATGTAAGGTCTCAGATTTATATGAAATGTGGCTAAAATATAACGAGTTTGCAACTCTGGTTTTCGGTCGAATGATGCACTTGAGATTCGGCAGAATGATCCTCTTTCATGCCGATTCTTTAGAGCTCAAATTAATGGATCTTTTCGTTTGACAAAGCGACGCTATATTTGGATGAATTTCAGAAGCTCTAGGAATCTTAAGATAAACGGTTGATCAACGATGTAAGCCATGGGCCAATCTAGGTTATAGTGAGTCGTTCCAAATCTCTATATTACCTACCAATCAGGATGGGTTGTTGAACTGTAAAGCAGAATAGAGATATTGATATTGATAAGTAGTACGTGTGTGTTGCCTGCAATTCAGCCTACATATATGTACATATGTATAAGAAACGAAAGCTGGACTACTCAACCACTAACCCTAAAGAAATTATGAAAAATATGACGCACTCTGAAACTCTCTAATGATTTCTAGCTTACGTATCATAGTATGATATTTTAAAATAATTACATCGCACCTTAAAGAATCCTTCCGTATATACAATGTATGTATGCATAAACATATATACATAAGTATTGAAAATTATAAGAATTGAACGAGAATTTACTTTTATCTAAATGTGATGCATAGAAATTACTTACACATTTGAGGAGTGTATAAATAACCAATTCCATTAGTGGTCTTGCTTTCCTGTGTCACATTTCAGCAAGCGTTTCCTCTCCAGCCTTCACACGTACACATACATACATACATACAAACGTACGCGGACGTCTACGATGGCCAGTAAACGATTCCACAACCGGCTCTGAATGAAGAACGGCACAATTCACATAGAACGCCATGGAGTGCTTGCAACATTGTTGCAAATATACCTTATGGACACACCAGACATTCTATAATGTTTATTTTTAAAATATTGTATAAACTTTAAATTCTTCAAACTTCAACAAATTGCGGAAAGCACAATATGTATGTACATATAAACAATTACGATTACCATCACCGCCGCAGTGGTTATCGTTGACTTTGCTAGAGTTGACTGACGCTGCTTACCGGTCATCGCGATCTAGTCTGGCGAGTTATACACAGCTTGTGCGCAGCAACATTGTTGCAAACTTATTCAAATAAACAAATTGATTTGCTTGTAATCACTACGACTGACTAATAATTTATGTTGGTTCATTTGTGTTTGCAGCTAGACATTTTTGTGTTGTGTATGTACATATGTGTATACATACATACATACATATATAAATGCTTACCCATAAAGAGAATTGTTAACTCTTGGACATGTGGGACATTGTGATACTCTAATAGGCATTGAAGTTTTATTTGCTTAAGTTGACTGAGTGTAATAAGAGAAGTGCGTACATGCTTGCATACCCAAATATGCACATCGCAAGACAGTGTTTGTTAGTGTAGCAAAGATTGGAATAAATATTACTTTGAAATTAAAAAAAAGGAACACCAAAACAATGTCTAACATATTAAATTGGCTGAGTGCTGCTTTTGAGCTCTTGAGAAACCTTACACGTATCAACTTATGTTTAGATAAGAGACAAGGCGTGATTGATTGGTCTACCTTCTGACGAATTCAAATTTTTTTACTATGTGATTGATTGTAAGCAAATACTTTTAATAGTAATAGTAGAAAAAGTTCTTGCTATTTTAAATATAATCGACATTTACATGGGGCGAGCTCGTTTCCTGCTTCATTTCTTAGAAATCATTGCTTTTTTGTGTGCGAGGACTCTTGCTGCTGGTGGAAATAATTTTATTATTGTTGAGAGTCACAGCGCATGGCTTAATACAATAAATATTAATACTCGCTTAAGCACTATGGCCTATAATTATAGTCCTGAGTTAAACCCCACCTTAATTATCGTAATACTAAAAAGATAAAACCGAATTTATTTTTAAGTATAGCAGAATTAGTTTACTTTACAAAAATCTATGACACAATACTGTCCACCACACGTTTTGGCGTCTATTCAGCTTATTGTTTAATTGCGAATACATCGAACGGATCAAATCGTTTCTTATACAGGGTTTGATTGAAAAGTAATGAGCCTTATTTTTTTAAGTAGTTTTATTAAAACTTTTGGCTTATACAACTAATATTCTTCAAAATAGGACCCTTGAGCGTCAAAACACCGCAGGTAGCGGTCCTTCCACTGCAGTAAACATTTTTCAAACTCATCAGCTGGAATCGCGTTCAATTCGGCTGTCACAGTTTTTTGGATCGCCTCGATGGAGTCGAAACGCCTTCCCTTCAGCTTTCTTTTCAGGCACGGGAACAAGAAGAAGTCCGGAGGGGACAGGTCTGAGTTGTAGGGAGGGTGGGGAAGCACTGGAACCTCCATCTTGGCCAATGCAGAGGTGCAGCGGAAGGCGGTGTGCGCCGGCGCATTGTCGTGATGAAGGGTCCAATTGTTGACGAGGTCGGGCCAAACGACTTGTGCCACCGTTTTACCTGGGCTCTGGACAGAGATTGGTCCCCGTAAGCCTCCTTTACGCAAAATTTGATCGAGTAACGTTGATCCAACGATCGCTGCATTTTTGCCACTGCAAAATCCTAACACACTTTTAAAACAGCTTTAACGCGCGGAGCGATGTTGACTGCACCGCTGTTGCCAGCGAATTTCTATTGGAAGGGGACGGTCCAACGATCATTTTCCCCCACCAGCCGATTCGATTGATCGCTTGGCAGATGCTCCGCGCGGGAAGGCTCATTACTTTTCAATCAAACCCTGTATATTCCCATGGAAGAGCGCAGGATAGCCAGGAGTCGATAGCAGAAAATCGCCGAACTTGCAAAACACTTGCCTTACCTGTATTTATGCCTCTCACAAACTAAGCATGCCATATTGCTAAAACCGTGAATATATCTTCGAGACGAGTGTAGCAACATATAGTCGAATAGAAAACGAAAAATAGAGAGTCGAATGTACGTAGCCGGCGAAATTTTAAAATTTACCTTATTTTTTGATCACACCTAGTATAATTGGCGCTTACATCCTTTGTTGGTTGTTTACCCGGACTCCTCCTTTAATTTGTGGTATGCG
Source organism: Anastrepha fraterculus (assembly GCA_037575425.1). Classification (NCBI taxonomy): domain Eukaryota; kingdom Metazoa; phylum Arthropoda; class Insecta; order Diptera; family Tephritidae; genus Anastrepha; species Anastrepha fraterculus. The sequence goes on along the minus strand of JAYXIM010034735.1, from coordinate 81,593 downwards.
TTCTGACGTTAAATAAGATTTGTGAAAATTTGAAAATAATTGACAGAATTTTATTAAATTAAAACACAAATGAAATAATATTATTACTAATCAGATAATATTACCAGATTTTGGGATTTTGGATGATGGTGTTTTTAGATCTATAATGTTTTGTTGCTGCAATTACAGCACTGTTACGATCCATAGAAAGAACTTCCGTTTACGGGGTAACTTTTGGCATTCTTTTAATAAAATATTTCATACTTTTCTGTTTAAAATTAATTACATATATATAAATATAATTACATATAGCGGCCGAAGAGTTACGAGGTCGCAAAATTAAGAATGGCGTTCACATGTCAAATACAAGATAAAGTCGCGAAGTTAATGAACAATGACAATTCCTTCATAAATTCATTAAAATGTTAAAATTTTTCTTAGTTAACCCTTGGAAATTATTAATGGAAATAAGTTTAATTAATCATCAATAACACATATTAAAAAAAATAGTGAACTAGTTTAATATTTTTTTTTTTTTAAGAACCCACACAGAAAAACTGGTTATAAAGTAAAGAAAGCAGTTGAAGAGCGGAAAAATTATTATCCACCAAATATTTTTTTTTCTCAAAAAGTACTTACATTTTAGTTGCTCAAAGGAGAGGTTATTTCGGAATATCATAAAACCATAAACCATTTTTTTGCGGTTTTCTATTGCAAAGAGTTTAAAATTGCTATAGAGATTAAAATTGTTTGAATTATTTCATAATACTTAATTTAGAAACCATATTGAATCAAAACTGCAATGCACTAGCACCGTCTTAAGAATCGACACGGATTAGAGGATGAGTTACACAAGTATGTGAGCCGAAGTCCCATATATATTTTAAATGTACACAGCCACAACCCCTCCTTCTCAAAAAGTCAGTATCATAATGAACCGCGGAACCTAATGAATCGCTTTAGGCTTGAGCAACGTTGAAAACTAACACATGTACTGAAGAGTCCCGAGCCTAACACATTGATTGCTCTAGTCCTTAGAAAGACAGCTGTTAAATTTCATTATATTCTATTCATTAGTTCGTTAGTTATTCTACTAAGAGTGACGCTTCTTCCAAAACAATGACTTCTTCCATCAAGTGGTGGCAAACCAATCAGAGCATCTAATGCCGGGTCTGAAGTAGTCGGAAAAGCTCCGGTGCAACAGATGGCAACAGTGCGTTGTAGTCTCGATAAAGTCCTCCTGGCTCCCACGAGAGAGAGTCTACTTCATCCAGACCACTGATGCATAGGTGATAATAGGTCTTATCATCGCCGTGTAGATCCATAGGACCTTGCTAGGAGAAAGACCCCACCTTTTCCCACACCTTTGCACAGCCAGAAAGCTGTCAGTGCTTTGGATGTCTTTGTTTCAACGTGTGATTTCCATAGGAGCTTACTATCGAGGGTTATTCCAAGATATTTAATTTCTTTGGATAGCTGGATAGTGACTCCTCTTAGCTTAGACAGAACGAGTCCATCAAGCTTCCTCATTCTGGTGGAGAGAATAATACCAGTCTTGGCGGGATTTGCCGATAGCCCATTCGCACAGCACCAAGTGTCAATCAGATTCAGAGTTTTCTGCACTTTCCTGCAGATGTTCATAAGCGAAGGGCCTGTTACCAAACAAGCAACATCGTCCGCATATGCTTGTGCGTAGACTCCCAAATCGTTTAAGGTGGTGAGTGGAGGATCGATTACCATACACCAGAGCAATGGGGGCAGCCTCTATGTAACCCTCTGCGCACCTGACACCATGTCTACAAAAGATGGCATCTATGCTCTAAAAAAATGCCCATAGCGTATTCCCTCCTGTCGATGACCAGCTGTACCCTAGCAACAAGGTTTTGCAGTGCCGACTCGCAGGATTTTAAACTTTGATAGGCATGCTGAAATGGAGACAGAGGGTGAGCCTTCAGCAACTTCTGACGTATGCGCAATTCCACCAGTCGTTCGAGACTTTTTAGCATGAAAGAAGTCATTCTGATGGGTCTAAAGCTTTTGGGGCTGGTGTAGTTGTCTCTTCCAACCTTTGGAATGAGAGCGACCCTCACCATCCTCCAAGAGCGTGGTATGTAGGCCAGTGCCAGGCATGCCGAGAAGAGTTTCTTCAGGGCTGCTGTCACGGACTCTGCGCTCTCCTTCATTTTTTCATTGCTTCTTCATGGGAAAAATATCGTTCTAGCAAAGCAATTGCTTCAATGGGACTTCGCTCAATCAGAACAGAATCGTAGAGACACAGATGATGCACAACGCAGTGGACGTCCAAATAAGGCGGTAATATCAGCAAACATCATACAAATCCACAAATCGTTTTGAATGATCAAAAAGTGAAGTTGCGCGAGTTAGCTGACATCGTAAAGATATCAAAAGAACGTGGTGGCTTTATATCGCTGGATCAGTTTACTATGAGAAAGCTCTGTTCAAAGTGACTTTTCGCAGATCTACAATACTCGCCGGTAAGAAATTTCGCTCGAATGAAGAGGTTATCGCTGAAACTGAGGCCTATTTTGAGACAAAAGTGGTATTGAATTGTTAGAGCGGCGTGGGAATGATTGTGTTGTTTTTGGTGCAAATAACGTTGATAAATAAAGCTTTCAAAATAAAAAAACGTGTTTTTTGTTAGGCCCGGGACTTTTCAGCCCATGTGTTATTGCAAACATATTTATATAAAGCCTTTGTTGTGTAGCCCACACAGTGCATTAGAAAGTAAATCATTTCATCTCGGCTGCTTTGTTAACAAGCAAAATTATCGCAATTGGGGTTAGGAAAACACCAGCGTGATCGTTGAAAAATAATGTCTCCTCAGAGAGTGATGAAGCGATGAAATTTTTCTTTGAAAATGATGTTGGAAACGGTGTTACTTTAGACGGTGAGGTACATGATAAGTCGCTTTTTCGACTGGAGTATAAAGATATGTAATTGGATAATTTTTTGTTTCAGCAGCATGGCGTACTAAGCCGCATAGCCCATGGCACGATCTATCTATTGGGCGTCAAGTTTGGTAATCATACTATAGCTGTCTCGGCGGTGATAATTGGCCACCTGTAGAGAATGATAATTTAGATTGACGATTCAGGCCATACATGAGGTAACCAAAGTCTGGAAAAACTGGGTTTTCAGAATGCGCTACTACGAAGCCAGCGGAGGCAACTATATGAATAAAATCGTGCTTCATAAATAATGTGAATGTTTGATCTGTCGAATAAATCAATATATAATATTATATAACGAAAGAGTTTGATTGTTGTTCATTTTTTAATAAAAAAAAAACAAACACTATATTGACGACCCTGTGTATGTATTAATGAACTAAAGGATTTTCCATTAAGAGGTGATATTCCCGTAAAATATCAGTGGTTTCGTTGCTTGTGTGACACGTAGCGCCATCTTGTTGAAAATAAACGTTAGCCGGATCAATACCATCCAATCAATATGATTTTTCGATGGAATTCCGGATCATTTTCATGCATTTCAACGACCCAATAAGCAAAAATACGACGTTGTTCTTGTGTTAATTGGACTTTATAAGCCTTAAGAACCAAATCTTTATGCAAGATACGATGTAATAACGTTCGTGGAATGCCTTATTCCAAAGAACGATGAGGAATGGACAAACCTGGGTTTTCTTCAACACTTTCGGCTACAATAGCAATATTTTCGGCTGTTCTTGAGCGATGTGCCCGGGTTTTATTCTTCACATCACTAAATTGTCCTCCCAACAGCTCGAATCTGTTCACCAATTTCTGTATTGCGGTCCGACAAGGTGCTTCACGATGACCCAAAAATGTTCGAGTTTTACGAACCGTCTATGCCAAATTTTCTCTATTTTAGCTATTCAAAATAACACCTGTTATTGGAAAACCTTTTAATATAAATCTATTGGGAATGGCATATATGCAATGAAGGCGAAAGAAAGTATTTATAATATTTATTTATAATTATAATATAATAGTTAAATAGTCGCTCTAAGATCACAAAACCTTTTATTATTACATGCATATGCATGTACATACATGAAAATATAGTCCATTTTGTTCAAACAAATTTTTTTATTATAATTTTATTAACGTTTTAACTGCTTTTACTGATAAAACTTATATTTTTCGGAAAATAATGTTTAAAGATTTTAAGGCCTACCACATCTCTATTGCACTTACCTCTCTTGGACAAGGGGTTGATATCACAGGAAATGTAATATTCATTTGATAAGGAAAGTATTCGTTTAAACATCGTTGAATATATACTACATATACATGTACGTATGTATGTATGTATCATTATTATTATTATTATTATTATTATTAAATTTGTATAATAACAAGTTATACAAATATAAGAAGGCAGCAGCACTAGCAGCATGGGCCATCGGCTGTATGTATGTATCTATTCTAGATGATGTCTTAAAATATCAAAAAATAATAAAGGTAAAGCATATTTCTGTGTTTGTTAAACGATTAGCCCTTTAATTGCAAATAGTTAAGTGAATTTTCAAATTGTGAAGTCAGAAGCTCCATTTAATATATTACCGTTGTTTAGTACAGCAAATAATTCTTCTAAAACAAAGCGCTCACTCATTTTCACATCGTGTACCCTCCCCAATAGACTGTGGATAAGATTCAATAACAAGGCAGCTAACACTAGACATTTTGATGAAAAGCTGAGGAAAAGTAAAATATGCTTTCAAAAGGGTGTGCTTACGTGCAGTATGCTACGGAATACATCCTGACATACAGCATAAATCAGGATATCACGATTATTTTTTGGGGGAATGAGCGCGAAATGTGGACTTTCCGACAACTCAAGCCCGAATCATTTCAAATATAGGTTGCGAAAGTACTTGCTAAAGGGTTTTCCAATAACAAGTGTTATGATTAACGATTATTTATGATCGGAATAGGATGGTATTGCTCTGGACAATGTTTATTTTCAACAAGACGGCGATACGTGCCACAAAGCAACGAAACCATTGATCTTTGACGGGAAAAGTTTCCGGACCGTGTTATCTCTCGAAGAGGCGATCACAATTGGACACCGAGATTTTGTGATTTAACACCTTGTGACTTTTTTCTTTGGAGTCACGTGAAAGAGAAGGTCTACGCCAACAGCCCAGATTCGATTCAAAACGTCAAAGATGGAATTCGAGAGGCTATCGAGGACGTAGGGCAGCCACATTGCAATTCGGTTATGGAAAATTTCATGACAAGGATATTGTCCTGTATGCGTGGTTGTGGTGGTCATTTAGCATCCACTATTAACATCCGATCATTTATATTAAAAAGTGGCATTTGGCGACATTTTTTTTACTGAGATAGTGCATTGGAAGTTACAGCCCTAGCTGACTTCCAATGAGGGTTTGGTGATATTCGGTTGTGTGGAAGCGAAGTGTCAGTATGTTTGTGTCATAGGTACAAAAATAAGTTTTGAACAAAGAGCTAATATGGAATTTTGTTTTAAAATCGCTAAAACGTTTACCGAAACATTTGAATTGAAAAAAGTTTATGGCGACGATTGTCTATCTCGTGCCAGAGTTCATGCGTGGTTTACACGTTTCAGGGATGGTTGTGAGGACATAAATGGCAATGAACATACGCGCCGCCCAAAATCAGCAATCTCCGAAAACTCCATCGAAATCGTTTGTAAATTTATTAAAAATAAACCTAAATCATCGTTGAAATTCATGGAATCAGAGTTAAATATCTCCAAAACATCGATTTATCGCATTTTAACTGATCATTTGGGCTTACGAAAGATCTGCGAACGCTCACCACTCACCGTATTCGTCTGATATGGCTTTCTGTGGCGTCTACCTATTTGGAAGATTGCATTTGACCATGAAAGGAAGACGTTTTGCGTCCGTAGGTCCAAAAGACCTGTACGGGCATCCTGAAGGACAAATACTGGTAACTTATGTAGAGTTGATTTAGCAATAAAACATTAATCACAGCCTGCAACACTCGGCGGTTATATGGAAACTGATGAAGCTGAGTTGTTTCCCCTAATTGACCAATCAGTGGAGATTATAAACAATTAAACAGGATTGGTGGAACATGTTTCCAATGATCCTACTTTCGTTTTAAGAGGATACTTATTAAAGCCCAGCACGAGCTTTCTGGAGCGACTATTCGACACTACTATTTTGAAAAGCTTGTTTCGTATTTGCCAAAACGAGACTATATCGATTAATTGAAATAAAAGAAATTATTAAATACATCTTTTCACTATAATAATAGTTTATTTAAATAATAACAGGTAATTTGTCAACTAATTACATAGTGGGGTAAGAAAAATCGTGACTTGAATCCTGGGCTTGGATATGCTTTCATTAAATATGTACATAAATATAAAGGAAGTTATTAGCATTTTGAAAAAAAAAGGTGCTGGAAAATACATTAAGATAGCCTGAAGCGTAAGAAATTCTAGAGTTCGCTATCAATTATTGCATAATTAATTATTGCAAAAAATCAGCTAAGTAAACTGCTGAGGTTAGGTTGTCGCTCAATGACAAGATTCGATTTCGATCAAGTTGTCCAGCTGCAGTAGTAGCTACGCTCTTCAGGACTATATTTTTTCACATCTTTATAAAAACACCATCCTCGAGGAAGCGAATATCTATTGAGGCATTTCTACATATAAGGCAAAGACCAAGCAGGTAATCTGGCGAACTTTTTTTTCAAAGCCGCCGAAGTTTCATTTCAATGGTTAACGAAATATACTTCGGCAGGATTCTTAGTCAAATTCCAAATCCAAGAAGGAATTTCATTGATTGACTGCTCATTCCGACCCAAATCTCTTACAGCTGAGTTGTTCCTTCATATTTGGAAAAAGGATATAATCGGAGATGTTTAAATGGGAAGAATATGATGAATGAAGGGCTAGTTTGAAAACTGTTAAATGCAATACAATTTTGTCATCAGAACTGCAGATCTGCTCAATGTATTTCTCTGATGCTATTTTTATTTTATTTTACGGCAAGGCTCATAAGTGCATGTTTCAAATGGATGTCACAGAAAATGTGTCTGATAGTTAAAAGGAGAAAATTTGTGTTTGTTTAAAAGCGTATCACAAGAAAATGTTGGACTTAAGTTGGTAATAAATACCATTTATTCTCATTTTCAGAGTATTATTTATTCTCCTTTGTGCATGAAACCTAATGAAATTTGGAACGAGTTGCGAATTGCACATGTATGTATTAATAAAACATTCGTTGGATATACATTAGTTATATAAGTATATGAAATACGGTGCCGGATAGCTTTTTGATATACAAAATTACTGGAAACCGTTGGTAATCGTTAAAATCGCTTTGCTTAGCCAAATAAATAGTAGATACTTGTACAAAAACCGGTACTTCAGTTATGTGGGCTTATTGATAGCTCCTTAATTTTTCAACACGTTAAATTTACTTAGTTCTTCTCGTCCATGCCATTATGCATTAGCATATTATGCAAGCTTATAGTTTGCAACTTTTTACGAAGTTACAGTGAATTAACTTAATCCGAATTTATGAGCGTCGATATTTTTGTCTTTTTAATATCATTCAAGTCATTAACTTAACCGGACTTGCTAGACGTAAGCGAACCTTTACGCCTTTATCTACATTATCAGCAAGATCGCAGCAATTAAAGTCAAACTAATCGTAACAAAATTAAATAAAGGAGAAAAGACACGTTTCGCTGCAACAATGTTGCCGAAATATCCGAAAAAATCGAGTAAGTTTGTGTGTACTCCATAACGAAACTATAAAAAAGTGCAAATGCTGTAAATACGCAATGTGTGAGACTATAGCAAAGCAAAAAAATTTTATAATATAATAAAAACGCTGAAACGACACAGAGTGCCACCTGCATAATGCTGCATGCAGCGGAGTTGCACAAGAATCAGCTGCATTTCATTTCATTCCTTAGCTGCTGCTGCTGCTGCCGCCATTGGCCACATCATTAACATTTTATGATTATTACTTTGATTGCTTATTCTTATTTGCATTTTTTTTTTTGGTTCTTTGTGATTTCCCTTGCACCTTAGTTTATTTTACACGCATTTTTTAGAATTAAATCGCAACTACTGTGCACTGCATGGCTGGTTGATGATCTGCAACATTGCATTTACCAGTCACCGCAAATGTGATCAACTATTTCAAAACGTATTTACTCGTATGTATGTACATGTATGCACGTATGTATGTACAAAGGTATCTATAGTTGCACAAATAACTATACATATATTAATTTCCTACTGAGCAGTTCGCCAACCTAAGGCGCTAAAAATTATTTCAATAAATTCAATAATAATCTCAATAATCTTAACTCATCTGCTGGCAATAAAGGCAAATACCTGGCGAGAAAGACTTCGGAGTTCAATGTATGCTCAATTACAACACAAAAGAAAATAACTACACATACATAAGTCAACTCAGATTTTGCTCCGGCAGCTCTAAGCATTTTGTAGATGTTTAGCTATTACGTAGTTCTTCTTTGTAGAGAAAATTTCCAAATGTCTTGTATCTTGGCCTGGGTAGCATCTGGTGTTTGTCATCTTCAGCACGCTGCGATGAATCTTTTAACACTAATCTGCACAGTGTTTATATTTCATTAATATTATCTGTAAACGACGAAATATTTTCTGTAATTATATTTAAATATATGTATTTTACATACTATGTAACACGTGGTAAGTTCATATATGTCTTTTATTATCGGTTCGTACATACAAGATGAGCTGTAAAGGATTAGGCTACTCTGTAGTAATGGCTAAGGGAATGGGATAAATCAACATTTTTATAAAGGCCCTGCTGAACAGGAAAGTGTTTTTGAAAGTATTATAAAACAAAATGACTAGCTTTTCTTCGACGATGTTTTTTTGTTTTAGGATAAAAAATAAATCAACTTCATCTAGAATTTTCTATGTACGGACTGAACTAGAAAGTTAAATTAACATCTGCGGTTTACGAAACGCGTCGATTTTCGATTGAACAGCCTTGGTAAATTCTTTAACATTTGGAGGTGCAAAAGAATGCCAATGCTAAAGAATTTACCAACCTTCAATAGTAAACCGACAGCCGACCTGCACATGCAATGCCCAAAATTGGTTATATTTTACATTTACATTTGCTATATTTTGCAGGAAGGGTTTGGAAGTAGTACCTAACTCTTATTTGCAATTTGCTGGTTTGAGTGTCAAAACTTGAATCAAAATATAAATTAACAAGCGAAGTAATAACAAAAAACCAGATTACTTTGTCACTGAAACCAGCAAATCACAAAAAAAAACAGCCATTCTGCTGCTATCAGTAGTATGGATGCGCCTTGGTTTTATGTGTATATTCAGCAGTTTAAAATTTAGCAAGAATTTTCCGAGTACTTATCAGGGGCTCATTCACAATAGTAGCTTTGTTTGAGTTTTACATCACCACCAATCAGGTCGCATATATATAGTTGTGTTTTCAACTTAAACTGGTTATATCAACTTAAGTAAGATATTTTGTGTTTTTGCTTTTCACAAAATTCGCAAATTTCGTACTTTTCTTTTACAGATCGGATGCAAAAAGATTGCAGCTATCGAAAACATCTTTTCCATAGAAACTCATTTCTACCTCGAAGGCTACGCAAAACTGACGAATTATTTGTGCGAATGGCATAACTGGTGTAGTCGTCCATCAAATATAGCTCTATAAAGTCGAAAATGTGCTGGAAAATTGGATTTATCGTATCGGCTACTACAAGGGCAGCCGGGGAATTCATTTGGAGTTGGTAGTGGTCCATAATTAACGGTGATGGATGTAGGTTTGAATATAGAAATCAACATTAAAAAAAATCTGTCGTTTAGATGGCCCACCCCATATTACCATAGTAGATTACCAATAATTTATTCTCGTGAGGTATTCAAGGAGAATTTTTTTCATTTCACACACTCGTCCAATTATCCGTTGTTCAAGGCGACTTGAATATAAAAGGTGGCGTCCTCCCCTAAAATTTATTTTATTTTTCGCGATTTTGACAGGTCTGACGTTAGGCATCTTAATAATACAAAGAAAACAAACAGGAGAAATGGAAAGTGAAAATTCAGTAAATGACTTGGTAATATTGCGATTTATTTAAACTAAACAATCTAATGAAAACGAAGAGCCGCGTGTTAAATTGTGAAAGCACGAATTATAAAATAACGAAACTTAGAAAGGATAGAGAGCTGTTATTAACGATAAATCGCCGCAAACCCGCAAATTTTGGTCATATTGTGCGTGGTCCTAGCGGCAGGCAAAAATCAAAACAGATTAACAAAACCAACGAAAGACTGAGTCTTGTCGAGACCCTATGCTTCCGAGAGGAGTGAACAAGGAAAAAAATGCGTGGTCCTAAATATGAGTTGTTGCAACTGATTGCGCAAGGTAAAATCGAATGTAAACGGGGAATTGGGGGGATTTACGTAACATAAGAGACTGGAGAAGATTTAGGATTATTGGGCAGTTGGTTGAAGCAGCAAACTACCATAATATTATATCCAATATTTTATAGTTTTGTTAAATGTAAAAAAGAAGAAAGATTTATTTATCACATTTGCATTAAAATTAATGAACTATTTATTACTGTGATCGCTTACATTCTGTATTAAGAATTGGCAAATTCGGCAATGAAGTAGTTTTAGCGATGCCTGTGTTGCTTTTTTCGAATATCACAACCACAATCTGAGATTTTTCGTACATAAAAGTTGTTATGACCCCTGTCAGCCAATCATTTGATTATTTCAAATTTGCTGAGAGCCGGTTAAGGGTCAGGTCTTGGCCACGCCTGCTGAATTCTCTTGACCTTGAGAATATATGTTAGGCAAAAAATTTGTTGCCAACAGTTGTTTTATGCTAGTTAAATGATACATTTATTGTATACAGTGGGGGGATACTTTACATAATACCTGCACCTCTATGATGATACTACTTCTTTCTTGAATGACTACAGTTAAATTCTAACTTGCATTTGACTGAGAATAATTGAAGTTTTATGTTACACGTTTTATCACACACGTACTACTGTCCCTGCAGCAAAAACTCGTATGTATGTTTATGTCGCATGCATACATACATACTTGCAAATGTATGTATAAACAATCGTAAAATCTGTTCTCCTGGAACTCCGGTTTCCTTTCTTATTTTATTTCTGTGCCCCTACCATTCGCAGCAACATTGTATGCATTTATGTATAAATGCAGGCATTTGTATTGCAACATTGTTGCAGAAATAAAATAAAATTTTTAATAAACGAGTTGTCATTAAATTTATACATTAACTATTATTTTTATACGGCTGAGTTAGTTTATTTGCTTACATGCTGAGTTGATTGCTGCTGCAGATGCTGGCTTTAGTTAACTTGTTGTTATTGTTACTGCTGCTGCTGCTGCTGCTGCTTAAGCGGAAAGCCGGCATTTTCACGTTGTTTGCATTTTTCTATATATTTTATTATTTTCGTTGTGCGCAGTTTTGCCGTGCCGCTGTGAAGTTAGAGGAAGTTAAATTTTCAGGTTTTGTGTGATTTTTTGTTTCATTTTTTTATTGCAGTTTCTTTTTACCACATATCTCGTGCGGTCACTGCTTTCATACTTGAAGTATTATGAAACATACATATGAACATATAAGAGATAACTGAGTGTTAGTCATTTAGAGAGTCTCATTAAGTGATGGCGCTTCAACAGTTTTGTTGAATATTTTATTGATAAATTTATAAAAATGACTACTGTCATTTACTTCTTTCGTTTCACCGTTATGTGCGTGGAAGTAAGTGTCTGTATTGACAGTTACAGCTAGCGCACTATTTACGATCCGCCTCGTTTGTTGTGGCATTTTTCGTGTTGATGCTGCCACATTTATATTTATTAGTAGTTAGAAAATTAATGGTATACTTACATACATATGCATGTCAATCTCGTTGTCGTGGGCTTCGGTAAAAAAAGCCTCCTTTCTTTTTGATAATGTGGCTGTAATGATGATTACTAATTAGGAGGAGAAATACATACTCGTAGCATTAAAATTAAGAATATGTGGAATTTCTGATGTGATACCGATTATGTTGGTCAACGAAGTTTAAAGCAGAAAACCGGTACGCAAATAGTTGAAAATAAATTGAACAGCGAATTTAATCAAAACCGGTACGCAAATAGTTGAAAATAAATTGAACAGCGAATTTAATCAAATCCGGAAAAACAGTTGGTACAATATACCGAGCGAGTGGAAATGTGGAATTCAGCAAGCCTCTGTCGATAGCTGACAAAAAAATTAGGGACAAGGAGGATTGCAGCCTAACTTGTTAGGGGATACGGCCGATTATTCGTTAGCCGTTTCACATCTTGATCAATATTTTAGACGCTCGTTATATCCGACGCAGCCAACTCGCAAGCCCGAATGTCAAAATATTGAAACCATAAGCCCGTAAGAGCGAATTTGAAAAAATCCACTGATTGGCTGATGCCACTTGTGTTCACAAAGCGGTTTGTGTACGAAAAAACTTGTGTTAGTGCTATACGAAAAAAAATTAACCAACGACATTTCCTTGCAGATTGGACGAGTGTATGAATATGTGTGAAATTATTGCGAAGATTTCGTCTGGTAATAAGTATGTGTTAGTGATGTAAGAAAATAAATCAACACAACCTTCACTCATGTTGGTTCATTGCTATCTGAGCAACAGGTGACGCGGCATCCAAAGTTCCCCTTACAATTTTCTTTTTCACCATAGCTAAATAGAAAACCTGGTAATCCATCATCCGCGATTGTTCATTTCAAAGATGACTAGAGGCTATACTCTCACATTTGAGAGCGCTCCCAGGAAGACTTTTGAGTACTTGGCAGCACTGATGACCATCTGGCGGACTCCCAGAAATAAGGCGTCAAAATAACTGACTAAAATTATTCGTTCTTACTTTATGGCCATGATATACATACATACATACATATTTTGCAAGAATTTATATTCAAATGAGAGAGAAAAATAGAAAATGAAGAAAGTAAATATGAAGTAAATATTAAAATTAGTGCAGGGTCGATGACCAATAAATTATATTGTAATACTATTTTTTCAGCAAGAAAATTTCAAAAATTATGATTAAATGGGTTCGAGGATGCGTCGTGGGGCACTGAATTTTCAACTTCCCAAGTTATGAGAAGTAGATACAAAGGATGGCCAAATTATTATACTCACATATTTTTTTTAAATAATGTATAAAGATCTAGCGATAACATACATATGTTATAGGGTAGTAGTTATAATATTTTTGTTAAATTATTACGTACACATCTGACAACACTATACGTGATCTGGAATTACTTATGTTTTTGTTTTTTCTATTGTTTCATTTTTGACAGACGTTAGTGACAATGTCTGTTAAAATTTCAAAGTGCAAGCTTCTTTTTGCGGGTGTGGTTGTTAAGAAAAAATAATGGGTTATTATTGTGTTATATACCCTTATTTTTTTGATGATTTCTAGTTTTCTTATTTATTAATTGGATTTTTATAGAAAAGAATTGAAAATTTTGCCTTGTAGGGATGGGGAAGTGTACTGATCTCACACCAACTAAAAAAACAAAAATTTCCCCGAATGTTGGAACATTGCGAATATACCCAGCGTTTTGGCTGCGTTGCTGTTTTCGCACAATCTCAGCTTTTGCCGACCTCTGTTGTAGACGAACCATTGTCACAACCCCGTCAGAAAATCAGCTGATTCCTTCGGTTTGGTGTTGGCAACACTTTTGCATTCTGTATATCGTGGATGCTTTCATACGATTATATACTGAGATCATCACCAATGGACGACATAAGGCAATTAGAATATAGGGCTTGCGACGACTATTACTCCTATCATATATTTAAAAATGAAGTATATTCCGATGTGACAGCGAGACTTTGTCGCCTAGTGCATACCTCCTCTCCTGACAGAAGAGAAGGACTATTAAAGGTAACTTCTATCAGGATCTAGAGCGTATTTATGAGCGCTGCATCCTTATTGATATACAAACTTTTTTAGTCCCTTAGTTGGAAAGTTAAACTTCCACATCAAAACCTCCGCAAACAGATTAAGATAACAAAGTTTGTGATACCCAAAGCTTGATAGTATGTAGCAGAAGCTTGCCGAAAAAAAGATACATTGAGATACGTGACAGCCTCTACACCGACAAATTTGAAGCCAAGTCAATAATGTTGCACTAGATGGAAGGTACGTGTTTAGTTTTTGAAAGTACATACAAAAGATCCAAAGGTCTGACATCGCCTGTGGCCACGAACTTGTTGCAGCCAAAACAACACATCCCTGTGCATACTATATCATGATCTTTTGATTAGACTATTGCGATAATAGCTGAACTATGGAATAAATGAAATTTGTGCTAGATTACAATGATGACTTAAAGTTAAACAAATCTGCCACCGCAAATCAGTGGGATATTAAAAATAAATAATTGGCCTGTACACTTCTGTTAAGTGCTTGGCCGAGCTTCTCCTCCTATTTGTGGTGTGCGTCTTCATGTTATTCTAAAAACGGAGGTGCCTACAGTTTTAAATCGACTCCGAAACGAATAGCATATATTTTTTATAAGGAGCTTTGCCATGGCAGAAATACACTCGGAGGTTTGTCTTTGCTGCCCAGGGGCAACCCCTATTAAAAGAAACTTTTTCTTTATTTTGTTTTTTCATACACGGAGATTCCAACCTACGCACTCCCGAATATTACTCACGCTTATATTGTTGCGAGATGTGAAGTTGATTCACCACACGAAACAATTACTACTTGAATATACTGTTAGAGATTATATAGGGTAGAATGGGCTATGAGACAATATGATTGGTCTTGTAAAGTATTCCAAATCGGAATCTGGAGAGAAGTTAGAAGGAAATCTTCGAAAGTATAAATTCCATTCTGCGTGCTTTTAGGTACCTTGTTTATAATAAAAATAATTCTAACTTAAGACCCAAATTGCTTACGAAACTCGACGGAGTGTCATCATCATTAAAAGATCAAACAGACCTTCTTACTTCGCCAAAACACAAACACATTACAATACTTGATTGCTCCTCAATGTTCCCCTCTCTCACTGCTTTTCCATAAATTAACATTAATATTATCACCAACACTGATTTCCTTTAATTTCTTGTTTATTTTCTAGTGTTGAATGAAAATTAAAAGAAGACGAAATGTTATTTAAACAAAAATGTGAAAGGCAAAGTAATCGACAAGTGCGGCGGGGTAAAGAGCATGAAAACAAATTAACTTGTTCTCGCCATGTTACTATAACGCTTATGTGTAGTAGTATGCATAGTGTGTGCATTCATTCGCGTGGGAGTGTGCGTTTGAATGTATGTATGCACACATAGAAATTAATATGTGTGTGTAATTGACTCGAGGCAGTTGCTGGTTGTAAGTTTTTTGTGCTCTTTGGCGGCAGTGATAAAAGACGATCTTGTGATCTATGTGAATTTGTTTACATTAGGTGATTTCCTTTTATTTATATTCGGTATGAAAAAATATTAAAAAAAAAGAAACGAAAATTTTTCAAATGTTCAGTGAGCTTGGAAATGGGCCAAATATGTCATTTATATAGACAGCTAGCAGAGTGTAAATGATATCTGCTTTGAGGTAACATGTCAATAACAATTTAAAAAAACGAAATTAATTTAAACAACAACAACTAGTAATGGCCGATCTTTTTTAAACAAAGCCACATTTTAATGTACGGTTGTTATCTGTAATTTATATTGACTACGAATTTTTTTTGTTTTAAATGTTCATACGAAGCTAAATTTTGAAGGCTTTTATGTATCTTGAACTTCCATAGATGATTGGAACGAATTGCACAATAAAATATTTACAAGAACGTATAAATATCACTTAACTTAAGAGGGGGAAAATTGTATCTCGGAGGTACAACAGGTGCGTGGTTTTTAGAGGTGTTTTAGTTATTTCAATGTGAGTTTTTGGACTAGACGTAGAGAAATTTCAATAGGAATACTTGAATGTAGCAAGTGAACGCGTGGCAAATTTACCATTCGAAAATTTATTTTTATTAAGGGTTGGAGAAGAAATTTTGGAAAAATTATAAAAATAGGAAACCTAAAATTGTGGTAACAGCTTAAACAGCTTATATTTTACAAATTTCTTCAAATAATATTTATTTCGAGCGATCAGGCGAAGCCTTCTCTTTCTAATACAACTCTCGTATCTGCGAAAAAATCTGTATTGCAAGCTTGGAAAAACCTATACTGAAATTTATAGCGTTGCACTGTAATATTTCTCATTTTTGTTCTTAGTATATATGTAGGTTTTTGTGTGATATTTTTGTGAATATATTGCGCTCTAACCAGGAGAAAATACAACCTTTTCCACGCTATGCAAAAAGTGGGGGTGATTGTTGTTCAGCTGACGTTTTTTAGCCTGTATACAGGAGATCTTCACGTTCATACAACTAAGTTTCAGTTGTTTTGATAAAAGATAATAAGAGTGAATCGTTCTATTTTGTAATATTCAATGTACATATACAATACATATATATGTATATGTATACAGTTGATGAAGTCGAGATTACTTTCCAGGAACCAGAAACTACGAATTTACCAAACTGTCATAAAACCTACACTCACATACCGGTGCGAAGTCTGGGTTCTGAAATCCAGTGATCCTGTACGACTTGACGACGGTACTTACCGCATTCGGTACAACGACGAGTTAGACACATTTATCCGGGGTGCAAATACAATCCGGTACGTTAAAGCGCAAAGGATTCGATGGTACGGTCACATCTTACGAATGAGCAACAATAGAACTTTAACAAAGTTCTTTCAAACAAATCCACAATGCGACAGAAGAAGAGGCCGGCCAAGAAAACGATGCAGATATGACATTCGATGTCGGCGACTTTGAAGCTATGGGAATATCTGATATCAAACGAAAAGTTGATGACCGAGTGAACAGAAGCAACGAACTTTGATGCTATGATGATAATGATGGTATATATTTATACCCACAAATTTTTACAGGCGCCTTCGATTTCCCAATGGTTAACGAGTGGCGAATAGATAAAGCAACTGTCATAAATACACATATGTTAGCAGCACTGAAAAAGAGCTTTCAAAATAGATTTGTTTGGAATCCCTAATGATGGGAAAGAAATGTTAATTCGCAAAGATGAAGCAAGCTAATTTGCCTAGTATGAATGCAGCCTTATGAAACTTGCCAAATATCAGGAAATAGAGTTGAGTTGGCAGTATTGAAGATAGATAGTTATACCAGTTTTAAGAGGCACAGTCTCGTTCACTTGATTAGAGGAAATAATTTTTATGAAAGAAAGTGATTATTAAAGCAATCGTGCTTAATCTGGTAATCCAACGTTTTCTGATAATTCAAGTG
Organism: Anastrepha fraterculus; assembly: GCA_037575425.1. NCBI lineage: Eukaryota > Metazoa > Arthropoda > Insecta > Diptera > Tephritidae > Anastrepha > Anastrepha fraterculus. Next base: position 64,202 of record JAYXIM010034735.1, on the reverse strand, counting down.
AAGACTGTATTTTGCTCGAAAAACAACACGCATCAAAATATTATTCCGTCTAGCGGTATATCGCAGCAGTAGAACTTTAGCAGCTGCAATACTGTGCTTGATTTATTGGTACTTTTCAGTAAACGCACTAACCAAATAAGAAAATATAGTAACAAATATAGGAAAATTCTATTTTTTTCCATTTAAGCTTAATAGTTTGTGCTGCCACCTTGTTTATAAATGATTACATAAATGTGTTGAGTATTCCAGCAGCTCAACATTTTTATTTATCAATACTAAAATTTCAGTATGCACATTTTGGTTTTCATGCTTGCTTTTCTCAATGTTGCCACAGAGAATTGTTGATTCGATTTTACACATTTCTTGCCGGAATGTGTTTTTATTTTGTTTTATTAACGAGTGATTCTTAATCATTTTTTAGAAGGGTGCACAGTGCGGCCGATTCCCGAAAAGCTGGCCAAAACTCAAAAAATTAAGTAATTGATTCAAAATTTCTTACTCGGGGGTTGTCGGGGTCGCTGATTACGAATTTGATCTTAAAATTTTGAAAATCCACCCCCTTCCACCCCTATTGGCCACCCCTCACGTGAAATAGCGTATATTCTAGAATCTAGAACATAATCAAGATGCATGTAAATTTATATGTTTTCGGGGTCGCTGATTACGAATTTGATCTTAAAATTTTGAAAATCCACCCCTTCCACCCCTATTGGCCACCCCCTCACGTGAAATAGCGTATATTCTAGAATCTAGAACATAGTCAAGATGCATGTAAATTTATATGTTTTCGGGGTCGCTGATTAAAGCCAAGGTAGCAAGTGGTAGCAGCTGAATCTTGTTTTATTCAGTAACCATTACTTTTTTGAGTAACCTTTAATAGGTTTCAAAGCAGCATATGACGGCGTTATATTACTATACAGTTTGAAAACTCAAATTTTATAAAAAAAATTGCAAAAAATGTATCTACGTATTGCTGCAGCTAAAAATTTTGTGTCGAGGTATTGATATGTACTAAAGATTTCTCGTTTTTTACTAACCTTCCGAAGATGACTCCATTTGGTTTTGTTCAATTTACTCCATTACAACATCTTTCAAATGTGTACAACTTTCACTATTCATCGACAGTAATACGATGCTCAAACGAAGGCCACATTGCGACTGAAAATACAGAGGATACTTAGGGTACAGGACGTTGCTATGAACGGTTTTCACTACTCAAGGCATTACTGTAGCCAACCCAAAGACAAAAAAACTCTATCTAGAAACTTTTTTTTCGACTTTTGGCCAGCTTTTTGGGAATCGGCCGCACTGTGGGGTGGTACCATTGCAACTAGTATAAACATACATATAGTATGTACATACATATACATGAAAGGAGACTAATGCGCAATTTTTATTTTATAATTTGCAAGCTAAATTAATTCTTATGAATTCATTTATTATTATGGCGCTGAATTAAAGTTTATAATTCTAATCAGTAAATAAAGTACAAAATTCAAAATACAAAATTGCGCACATTTCTTTATCTCTTTAATGAAGAAGTTTAGTGCACGTCGGCAATTCTTCTCATTGCATTTCCTTGAAGAAAGCCAATCTTTCAAAACTTTGCCTTTTTCTTGCTTTCCATTTTCATCCGCGCAGTCAGAAATGCACACAACGTCACACAACTACAACAATGAATGAAATGATAAACAAAACATAAGAGGGAACAAGAATAATCGTTCACATTTTGTTTATGACTATTTTGATGTGATGTTCACCTACTCATGATTGTTGTTGTTGCTTTTGTTGTTACTATGGTTGTCGAATGTTTAAAAGCGAAATTTTTCTTTTATTTATTTAAAATGAAAACTGAAAAGAAAACATCTCACAACAACAAAATACAAAAACAAAATAAAAAGGTAATACAAACAAAAACATCAGCGAGAGATCAAAAGAAAATAGGCGACCGCTTAAAATGTTACTGGAAAGTGCAAACCAACACATGAATATTAATTGAATTGAATTGAAAATCGTAAATGTTTAAAAAAAAGTAATATAAGAGCGGGTTGAGGAGGGCGCAAGAGTCCCAGTTGTGGGGTGTCAATTCAAAGTTGGCGAAGAATGAATGCCTGGAGTGTGTGTGTGCATATGTGTATGTGGGTAAGCTGATATTCTAGCAAAATTCTTGAAGAAATTGCGCATAAAGAATTTATTTTACTTTGCTATAAACATGCTTTTCAATTAATAAAAAAGTTAACGAATTTATGAGAAAATTGAGAAGAACTGAAAGCACATAATTGCCTTGTGTACGAAAATTGCAATTCGCTATATACGTATGTATGTATGTTTGTGCGAGGCAGTAAGCATGCGTAAACGTGCGTAAATATACGTTAATGGCATTGCTCACAAATTCAAATTAACAGTTTCTGCACCAGCTAGCTCACACAATTTAGCACACGCATCTGCATATAAATAAATATAAACATCCAATCACTGGCATGATTATGTACATATGGGTAAATGCGAATGTGGGTAGGCGTGCACATACATACATATGTATGTAGATGTTCCCAATGCAACACAACTGCGCTCGTCATTTTTGCATATTTCTCATCACATCACACAAGTTTTGCTAAGCAAAAAAAATGTACTTTTAACTGCCAACTTAACCGAGGTAATTTTAGTCACAAATTTGAACAGTGCTCACTGCTAAAATGATGCCGTCAAATTTTTTAATTAAATTAAAACACATTTCTAAGAAATTGATATATGTACGTTAGTAATGCAACATTTACAAATACATACATATGTATACAGAAAACAAACCATATCGTATAGTCCAAAAAATATAACACAATCTTGAAAGATAACTCACAGCCAAAATAATGCAGTCCTCAAAAACATTACTCATAACTAATGTAGTAATAAAAACTTTAAGGTAGTAAATTAGTACCTTGTAGGACATCCCCCTTTTGCCAATAACTGCTTGGAGGCTCTTTAGAACATTCAGAGGGCTTTTTTGGTCATTACTCTTTTAGCGTTTTTTGAGGTCACTTTGTTTTTGACTTTCATGCTTTTGAAGTTTTTTATTTAGAACCGACCACAGGTTCTGAATAACATATAAACCTGATATTTACGCTGATGTTTGAGCAACATGCAGGCAATTCCAAAGGAGCTAATTTTATACAATCGCCGATTTGAGCTTCGGGTTGGTATTCTAATAGAAGCGAAAATTGTTTTGAATATTAAATTTCGGGGCACTTTATAACAAATTTTTCTTGAAGACATCCAAATATTTATGCTTGTCCATATTCAGTAAAAGTGAAAATTTCGGTGCTTACAGATGACATGCATCTCCGTCCCATTCCACCGTGTTTCTTTGTGCTGCGCAGATTTTGTGGTTGAAGCTCTGCATTTGGCTTTCTGAAAACAAAACTTATGCCTCCTCATCTGAAAAGGTTACACTTGCTTTCATATAAAAAGTTGTAGTTAGCACATGGGCTGCAAAACCCTCGCCTAACAAAGAAAAGACGTTTTTTTTTGTTCAAAATTAACTTTATTCATCAACATAATTTCTATCAAGAACAACGCAAACATTCCAGAGCCGCTCTAACATTTCAATACCACTTTTGCAGAGCGATTTATCTTGTGTTTTCAGTTTTAGCAATAACCTCTTCATTCGAGCGAAATTTCTCACCGGCGAGCATTTTTCTTTAGATCTGCGAACAGCCAGTAGTCGCTAGAAGCCAAATCTGGCGAATACGGTGGATATGGCAGCTATTCGAAGTTCGATTCGTATAGAGTGGTGATTATTTTGCTATCATCAACATGTTCTTACTTTTGGTCAACAGTGGGTTAACACGGCACCCACTTTGAACATAGCTTTCTCATGAAATGCTCATGCAATATAATGCCAACACGTTCTTTTGATATCTTTACGGTGTTAGCTAACTCACGCGACTTCACTTTTCGCTCTATCAAAACGACTTTGTGGATTTTTTGATGTTTTCTGGTGTTACTGCCTCATTTGTACGTCCATTGCGTTGTGCATCATCGGTGTCTCTACGACAACGTTTGAAGTCAGCAAACTATCGTTTTATTGTTGTTTTTGATTGAGCGGAGCCCCCTATCAATTTCAAGCTATTGCTTCGCTCAAAATGTAATCTAGCAATTCGGTTTGGCACTGATAAATAGCTCCTGGCGGGTTGTGTGGAAATCAGCTTCCCTTAGGACTCAGCGGACTCTCATTGAAAATGTTTGTTTTTTTTAGTAAAAAATATTATACAGAAACCAATTTGGATGATTATTTATGGATATAGGTATATATAGGGTGTTCACGAAGTTCATAAAGCACTGGCAGCATCATTGGGTCCTTATACACTTACTTATATCTGAGGAAGAACCTGCCGCTACGGTGAATGGCGAGCGCTATCGAGCCATACTGACTGAATTTTTGTTTCAAAAAATTAATCAGCTAAATATAGACGACGCTTAACAAGCGATTTATTGCAATATTCAACCCACCATGACGTCATACGGCTAGATTTATTGGTAGTCAAAAATTGGATTGATCAAATGGACCATGTAAGTGGCAGCCGCGGCGCACATATGCCGGATACCTACATAGTTCAAAAAATAAATGCTTTGAAATCATCTACCAGATTATAATAAAAAAATCCCTTCCGACAGTATTTCAGTTTTGTATTATCATTTTGAGTTCTCAGGCTTTTAAAAAAACTTGCGATGCTTGTAGCTTGCTTCTGTTAATTAAAACAAATTTTTTTAAATTGTTTTTCTTCACTAAATACATAAATTAAATAATAATAGCAAAAAACCAAGTTGAGGTTGTAAATTTTGTAAAATGATCTCTTAATATTGTCATAAGTGATTGCTGCATCATTTTAATTGTGAGCTACTGTATGTGCATAGGCGTTAAACAAAAATTAATTTATATGCACATGCATATGCAGAGAGTGAATGAAATGACGCGTCTGTCATACTATGTAACAGTACGAAGATTAAAGGATTCCTATTGCCTGGATGCAGTTAGGCATACATTGTAGATGTAATGGAGGATCTACTGTGAATGCGCAAGGTGGTCGCCGGGAAAATAAAACTATTCAAAATTGGCAATAATCGTATTAAATGGGGTGGGCCATCGGCTAATTTTTTTATAATTCGAAAATTCTTACTCACAAACATTTTCCTAACGAGAGACTTACCAAGAGACGACCAATATTCACAAAATTTGACTTCTACGTTAGTTCTCTTGTAGAGTCAGCTGTAGATGATCAAATTTGCTTTCCAAAGCAAGTCACAATTTGAACAGATGCTTTGCGGCGCAAGCAGATTCGCCTACAGTTTTGAAATAGCTAAAGATAGGGAGATGCCATAGACAGAATTGGGATACTCTGGGAAATTCGTTGAGAATGCGCGAGCGATAGACTCGAAGCTGTTACACTTCCTGTTAGTTTCGCATTTGGTTAGGTCTTGTTAGGTGAACTACCGAAATCCGAATCAAAGCGACGCGATGAGGTAAATAAAAAATATATTATTGGGTATGGGAATTAGTTTCCGCGGTGTCGCTGCTAATACTATTTTTGTATTTCGCTCAAGCAATATATTGGTGATTTGAAGGTGTATATGTGAGGCATCGATCGCAGTAGGTGACATTCGTTTGAAGCGCAAATATCGCTTTTTATCTCACGTCAAAAATGTCTACGTTCATCCCGAAAAAACAGCATTTGCGGGAAGTCATGTTCCATTATTACCTTTTGATGAAAAGTGCAGCTGAAGCGTGTCATATATTGATCAATTTTCTCCATCAAATGCAACTTGTAAAGAGTGGTTTCGACACTTCCAAAGTGGCAATTTCGAAGTGAGCGATAAAGATCGCGAAGAGACACCGAAAAAATTCGACGCATTCGAACCCTTGATGATGTGTCTAAAGAGTTGGATATTGACAGATCAACCGTCGGTAAACTTTTGTACGCGATGGGAATGGTCCAGAAAGCAGGTAACTGGGTGCCACACCAATTGAAGGATAGGGATATCGAGAGACGTTTGGTGACGTGTGAGATGCTTCTTGAAAGAAAAGGCTTTCTGCATCGCATCGTCACTGGCGATGAAAAATGGATCTATTATGATAACTCTAAGCGTCGAAAAAGTCGGAGCCTGCCATGTGAACCAAGTCCATCGAAAGAAAAAATAAATATTCATACTTCAAAGGTTATGTTGTGCATCTTTGGGATCAGAAGGGTGTTTATCTGTTATGAACTCCTTAAACCATCTGAAACCATCACTGGCGATCGTTACTGGCTGCAGCTAATGCTTTTGAATTGAGCTCTCAAAGAGAAGCGACCGGAATGGGACGGTAGACATGACAAACTGATTTTGCTGCATGACAACGCCAGTCCACACGTTGCTAAATTGGTCCAGAAATGTTTAGAGGGACTGAATTGGAAAATCTTGCCTCAACCGCCGTATTTCCCAGACATTGCACCCTCGGATTACTATCTGTTCCGATCAATGCAGTCAGCTATTATTGGAGAGCGGTTAAATTCTTACGAGAGCATCACAAACAGGCTCAATGTATGGATCAAATAAAAGGAATTCGAATTTTTCGTCAGAGCAATCCGTATGGTGCCTGAAAGATGGAGTAAAGTTGTAGCTTTCAATGTCACATACTTCATGTATTATCATATTTAATTATTTAAATAATTCGTAACTTTGGCTAAGTAAGAACGTAACTTATTCCCATAGCAAATATATTATTATCTTTGGAAAGGAAAGATATATTATTATGATTGTAAGTGATTGTAACCATCAGAGGGTGACGTTGATCTTACAAAATATTATTGAGAAGCAACAGATGATAAGTTCATTCGCTGTACGACTTTTAGGATCTGTCTAATAGCCTAGACAGACGGCGATGTTAATCCACATTACCAGGGCAGTTAATTTAATAAAAGTTGTGGAGAGGCAGATGGTTGTTACGTGGGTTAGAGAACAGGTGAATTGTTTATTGGATAGTTTTGTCAATTAAAATGGATTGTAGATTACATATGTATACGGGTATTAGTTGCCGTAATATTAAGAAATAATAACTTATTTAAAAAAATTTGCTATTTCTCAAACTATTCCATAATATCAAAACAATTAGTGAAATTTCGAACGTTGCATCTCAGCATTTGCGCATTCTCCCCATTTCGTTTGAGCGCGTGCTCGCCCTTCTCCGTTTATTTTATTTCTAATACAATCCGTCTTTTATGCGTATTTAACCCCAACATCTACCGTTTCTACTAAATGTGTCTTATATTACATTCACATATAAGTAGATGATCTACTTTTTCGCGCTTAACTCAAAATCTGTAATTAGAAAGAGCGATTTCCCATACAAAATTTATGTCCCAAAATCTGAGATTATAAAATAATCCTAGATAATAACGATATTTTTTGGGATACAACCCTGTGTTTACTGTGTTATCGATAATTATTATTACGAATGTAAGGAGAAACATCAAAATAAAAACTAAATGAAATGGATGCCGGGAAAGAAAACAGGTCTGTAAACATAATTCTAATAAAATGTTTGTCAAATATTATTAAATAAGGATTCATTTTACAGAAAAAAGCCTATGTCCATGAACGTTTTGTCCTCTTATTACTTATTATAAAATCTAATACAGCAGCTAGTCCTTGACGATTTGCGCAGAATGCTTCAGGTCATTATCTTGCTGGAAGATCCAGCTCGAGCCTAGGCCTCGTTTGTCCACGGATGGCATCAGGTTTTGTTCCAAAATGTGCTTGTACTAGAAGCGATCCATATTTCCTTCAATTAAAACGAGGTTTCCAGCTCCTGTGGCTGCAACTGCTCCCCAAACCATGACACTGCCACCACCATGCCTTACAGTCGGAATCAGATTCCTAGATCCATGGCAGTGTTTGGTTTTCTCCAAACTTTGGCTTTGCCGTCGTATCCAAATATGTTGTATTTGGACTCATCAGTGAATAAAACTAGTTTCCAAAATTCTATTCCCTTATAAGATGCTTTTTGGCAAACTCCATACGAAGCTTTCAGTTTTTCTCGCTTATAAGGGGCTTCTTGCGAGGAGTTCTGCAGTTGTTACCTTCATTATTAAGGGTCCTGCTTATTGTACGTGTGTGGACAACAATTTGATACCTCTTGGCTACCTCCTGGGCCAAATCAGTAGCATGTATTTTCGGATTCTGATTCACTGCTTTGCGAATAAGGAATACATCTCTCCGGTTGCGCTTCTTGGGCCGGCCACTACGCGGCTTAATCTCCAGAGAATTGGTTGTTTCAAAGTTTTTACATATAGTTTGTACCGTAAACTTGCTTAAATGCAATAAATTAGCTATTTAATCAAAGGATGTCTTATTACTTCTGTACTCAACAACTAATTTTCTCAAATCAGTAGAGATTTCTTTGCGGAGCGACATTATTCCGATCGTACACTTTTTCAAAAGACAAAATGCCACAAATTTTAAGAAGAATGCAAAGTAGAACCACAAAATAAAATAAACGGGACTTTACAGTTAAGTATTCGCAGAAAAGAAGAGCAAAATAAGTGTCCTAATATAACGTATGTACACTTTTGTCAGTGCATTTTTTTGGTTTTTCGTGAATAACTTTTAAGGAAACTACTGAAAATATTTTTTTTTTACATTTGCTAGACTGTTACAATAATTAGACTTAAAAAAAATTGCATCATTACATTCCTTTTGAATGCTTTAGATCGGGAGAAATTAAGAATAAAAAATAGTTAAAAAAAACTAAAAAACACGCTTTTATTGCTAATCGAACTAAAAAGTAGAAAATAAAAAATAGTTTAAAAAAACTAAAAAACACGCTTTTATTGCCAATCGAACTAAAAAGTAGAAAATAAATTTTAATGACAAAGGGACCTATAATGAAGTAATAGCAAATCAATCGATCAGTCATAGTCAACTACCTCAGAACAGAATTATAATAAAAATTGAGATACAAATAGAGTAATTCAAATTAGAGTTAAAAGCGTGGGATACTTGATATAGTAAATATTACAATCATTCTATTGGCAACTACCTATGTACAGAGGGTTATGAAAGTGAAGCAAAATGCAAATACAGTAGTATAAAAAGTTCAAAGTCGAATTTTTTCAAAAGACGATTCTTTGTTTGAAAATAATATCAGCAAATAAAAGTAAAAAAAGTAAATACAACTATCATATTATGGTTAAAATGTACTATAGTTGGAATCTTTCGGACTTTTAATACAATATAATTATTTTAATGAAATTAATTGTACGCTGCTCCAGTTTGCGCGGTCCCTCAAGCCGCCGCGCGACCGATCAGCCGATGGCAGCAATACCACCGTCGAGCGCATCAAGTTACAAAACAGTCAATATCTCGGAAATGGAGGAAAAGTACAAAATTCTATTTTCAGATTATTGAAGGTAAGCGTTTTCCGCACAATTATGCGTAAGTCCGATTGTTTAACAGCGTGAAGAAAACATGAAAAAATGCAACTGATTACAAAAAGTTATTATTTATTTATCTATTTGTCACAATAAAAAGAGTTATTAACACTTGAAAAATAGTACAGACAATACTTGAATGGTACGTAAAATTTCACGTCATTATCTATTGTAGTTTTGGAGTAATTAATTTTTCAATTTAATCTGGCTTAAAACTTTGATTGTTAATAACAATTGCTAAAATTAGAATTTGCGCGAAATATTTATAGAACAGCGTTAACATGACCTTGACTACACAACGAGACATCTTGCCCTAAAATCCGTGACTTAGTGAAATTTTCGAGGATCACTTGACATGGCTTTACTCAATATAAATATTTCTTCTGAGTATCGTATTTCCAAATGTAAATTTCAGTGTATTTCTTTATCTCCGTTTGCAAAGAGCTTGCAAATTTAACGTTTTATTATTTGCATGTCATTCATTACCTCATCTTCTTCGAGGTTGAGGCAATAGACTTTCCATAAAATAGCATAGTAATATCCAATGCCCCCGTTGCTTTCTCGCCATTGTTCTTTATCGTCCATTCTAGAAAAAGATGGATATGATGAGACACTGACAGGGTTTAATTTTTGTTCTTTGAGAGCGAGGAAGTTGTTTATGACCGGATAGCAGAAATTATTACTCACATGACTTGATGGTTGATATTTTGGATATTATGCAAACTGGTTTTCTCTATTCAGTAGGCAACTTTAGGCAAACCTCTTTCACCTCCATCTAAAGCTGGGAAAAGCCACGCTGACGGAAATGGCAAAAAGGTCAAGCACCTCACTGAAAAACCCCAAATCGTTGTTGTTGTTAAAAATTCAAAATCGACATCAGATGTACGGAATATTCGGCAAATAAACAATAAATGAAAAGGAGGAAAACAACAACAAATTCAAATCAGAATTGCGCTTACCACAAATGTGAATAAACATAGCAGCGTTATTGTGAAACTAATAGAAAAAGAAGGATAACGACAGGCAGACTATAGTGGACTTTAGAGGTAAGGTGCATAAAATCTGCCCACCACCTGATTATATGAAGGAATCTGCCAAGTGGTGATAAATTCTCGTTTGGGAGTGATGGTCTTATGAGCAGTAGTCAATGCTGGTGGCAGCAAAGGCTATTGTTTTACGCTCAAAAAGCGAATCTCATCTGCATTTGTGGCAAAGTCGTCGTCGGCGTTCGTTATAGTTTCCATCATTAGCACTACAACCATCAACAATTTACAATAAATGTTAGTTTCCATTGCATTTCGTTGTATGCAAACGCACATTCAATTTCGACTACTGTTTAAATAAATATGACGCATGAAAAGTTTTGTTGTACTATTGCTACCTCTGGCTAGTAACGTCTAACATTGAACATACAGTACATGCAGTATGTGCATACGGGTACTTGTGCGTCTGTGTGCCATGGCTACTGTTGCATTGTTCACGCACAAATTTCTAACTTCAAATGGCAGTACTCTAACTTATCGCCAGAGATGGGTGGCTTACTCAAATATATTTATGTTACACGTAGATATGTATGGTAAATGCAATACATCATACAGCTGGTTATACTAAGGCCAGACATTTTTGCGTTGCATCATTGGGTGCAGCACATTACACATTTCATTTTGGTTGCGTCGCTGAGCTTTCGAATAGCTCCAAGGGATGCGCTCCACTTGCAACAATATCCAGCCAAAACTTTAGAAGCTAATTTCATTGCTACTGATTTTGTTTCAAAGGTAGTATATTTGATTACCTAAATTAGCACACCAGTAGCAACGTATGTATCAATAGCCTAGGCAATACCAAAAAATAAAATAAAATGCAGAACACACAACAACAACGAGTAAGGAAGCACAAAACTTGGCTCTGGTGGAATTTTACATACTCGCGCACATTTCAGCATCATTTTATTGGGGCTGGCTGTTAATCCTTGGAATCAAGCAAACTCGTAGACACTGAGAGTTTAGCTTGTAACACTAGACGAAAGGAGGAAAATTTAGCCTTAGCGTATGAAAAGAGAACTTGATTTTATTCGGTTTCAATAATAAAGAGTAATCAATTCAGAGGTATCAGATTGGAAATTGATTTTTAAAGATTCAATATCATCCGTAACTGCGCCGTAATTCGGACATCCGTAAACACCACTTTTGAATGATTCGACATGCCCCGACAAATGTAAAAGTCCAAAGGTGTGATATCACACGACCTTGGTAGCAAATCCACTGACCCGAGACAAGAGACAAATCGCTCACCGAAACGACGACGCAACAAATCCATTATTTCACGGTTTGCAAGTAACGCCGTCTTGTTGGAACCACATGATGTGGAGATCACGGGTCTCAATTTTCGGCATAAAAAAATCGGTTATCATGGCGCGATAGCTATCGCCAATCACCGTTATTAACTTCGTTCGGTATCTCGTGGATAACTTTAGTAATTTAGCTTTCAATGCCTCAATCGAAGCTGGTTTATCCTCAAAGCATTTAGACTTTACATATACAGTAGGTTCTGTTTTTATGCGGTAGATACGTTCCGCAAGAAACAGCATAAAAAAAAACAGCATAAAAAAAGCTACTAGTTCTATAGTAAAACTATAGATACGTTTCAAATGCTAAAACCGCATATATCTAAAATAATCGCATAAAAAAGGGCACTAGTCCCATATTATTACTATAGATACGTTCCATAGACCGCATGAATCTGAAATAATTAAATAAAATCGCATAAACAAAATATTGTATCTTTGAAAATTATATCTTTATATATCTTCCATACTTGTAGGGTTAGCATTTCTGATGTAATCTATGATGAGTTTTTGCTTAGCTGGTTGATAATCTTGTTTATATGTACAATTCCCGATAGGTCGACATGCATTTTGTAATTTTAAAAAAAACCGCACTATTTCAAAACCGCATAAAAAAAAGCCGCATAAAAACAGAACCTACTGTAATCATATAAACGTCCAAAGGTAAATGATGTCACACGACTTTGAAGCCTATGATTCCTCCGGACCAGGGGGAGTAACAGTTTTGAACAACGCGCCAATTTAAATTTTAAAATTATAATTATTATAACTAATTAAAATTATTATAATTTATAATTCTTACCAATAATTTACGAAACTTTACTTATAATATACATTAGAGTAAAAATGTATTAAATTTAAAAAAAATTAAAGATTTCATATACATATGCATCACTCAGTCTTGATCGGTGGTAATTTTTGGTTAATTTCATGGTTGAAAGTAATTGTTCGCAAACATACATACTTCCGAACAGAGACATCATTTGCTTTGCATTTTTCGTCAAGAGCGGAAATTTCTCAATTTCTCAGGGCTCACATAATATTAAAAAAAAAAATCGATGTTTACTAAAAAAATAATCGGTATCATATTGCATATCATTTGAATGTCTTCGGGAACTGTATTCACATCGATATTACATAAATGGCGAGGAAAACGTGCCCATGGAGACAGTTGTGTCCTCAGCTTTGAACATTTGAAATCGTAATTGAAATTCGTTAATTAAAATGTTTACATAGTGTGCGTGTTTTTGAGAAGTGGGGCACATTATTCTGCAAAAATGTGTTTCAATAATTTTTTATTTGCATTCAAAGTCAAGAATTTTATCATGCAAAGTATGAATAGCAGCTGACCCTTGCTTTGAAGTTCTTTTTAAGATCATTGAGTATCTGAGTCAAACCAATAGGAAACTTAAAATCTATAAAAACCCCTCTCAGAAGTTTGATCGAGTCAGCTGATACGGAACATACGTTTACGTCGGTGAGTGTAGGCACCATATCTCGTCACAAAAAATCGCGCAGACGCGGCGCGTTCGTATCGCATTGCATATTTGAGCAAGTCTCTGGCAAGTAAGTAACTCGTCACATAAATATGTTCCGGCTTAGTTGCACTACCATTTTATTATAATTAATTTTATAATAATATATTGATGGAAGAAAGTCGATAAAATAAATTCATTCGGGCCACGGGCCGCGTGTTGCTCATCCCTGTTCTAGCCAACACTAAACGGTTGTTTTCACTGGATGAAATGGCTGTTCTTAAATGGCTTCGGATTACTCTTCAGCCCAAATAACGCAATTTTGCTCATTGACCTAGCCACTAAGCTAAAAATGGGACTCATCGCGGAACGGTTATTGTCAGCATTGGCCTGAGCGCGCGATGAACACTTTTCACAGAGCGTCGATTTTCGTAATATGTACAATTGTACGATTTCTAAACGTTGTTGACGCATAAGTCTTTCCATGATGAAATGTCAATGAATACTGAAAAAAATGATGTAGCTTGTGAATAGTCACGCGTGATCTGTGAAAAAACCTCTATTGGAAAAAGTGCCTCTAATCTGATCACTTTTTATTTATGAATTTTGGATCTACATATATGAGGGAGAGACCAACATGCGTAATTAGATTAAGGTCACTTTAATAGGGCGTTACCAAGATACACACATTTACTTAGGGAAATTTGTTTTCTTCTTATGTATTTTTTCGGATTTATTTGATTTAAATCAAATTAAATTTAAATAAATAGTTTTTCGTCATTTTCAACATAAAACTTCCCGTTATATGGGTGGTGTGCTTGGCTATTGACCTTAGACAAAGAGCCACAAATCAACTCCTCTCATCATTCTGAATGTTTTGGTATAAGAAGTTACATGAAGAAAGTTATAGTACTCTTATGCACAAGTGCGAGTGGGTATAACAGCATCTCGAATGTATTAGGAACAAAAAAAAATAAGTGTTGGCTATCGATGAGCTTTGATTGCATCAACTGCATTTATCCAAAATCAGTTTTTTTAGTGAGTGGCAGCAGCAGTTTTCAATTACCTGTCCATAATGCATGTTGAGTTGCCAAAAACCTCCATAATAATATCATCCCGCATAGGCAGGTACATACATACATACATGGGGTAGGTGTATTTGAATATACACATATATACATACATGTAGGTATGGTTATCCCAAGAAGTAAGTTATCTAATAGCAAAGACAAACGCTGGTGTTAATCAATATTAACACCTTAATTCGGAATTAAGTGCAACTAATCCGCATCTACTACTCCCATCCATCCCATTATTTAAGCGGATTAAGGGAATTTTCTATGGCAACATTACCGAAAAAGGACAATTAATATCTGTTGAGAAAGAAAAATAATGAAACTTTTGCAGCATTAATATTCTTGAACAATACGATGAGCACAACCGAAGGATTTATTTTACAGCATGAATATACAATATAATACGACTGACAACCCTATAAATTGTTAAGGGTGGTTAAATTTTAAGAGCCGATGTTGAATGGGAGCCACACCTAAACGTCAAGTTTTTTTCTGCATTTCATTTGACATTTTTCAATTTAAGACTAATTCAATTTAAACGATGGAAAAATACACAATCGAGCAATGCGTTAAAGTTATTCTGGCTTATTATGAAAACAGGCGTTCAAATCAACGGGCGTTTCAAAGAAAATCATCTTCAGGGATGAGGCAAATTTTCACCTCAGTGGATTCGTCAATAAGCAGAATTGCCGCATTTGGGCGAATGATAATCCAAGAGTGATTGCCGAAAAACCAATGCACCTACAAGAGTGACTGTTTATGAGCTGGCGGCATCATTGAGACGTATATTTTCCCAAAATGAGGCCGGTCAGGCAGTTACTGTAAATAGTGTTCGCTATCCTGAGATGATAACGATCTTTTTATGGCCCGAATTGGAAGATATGGATGTGGGCGATATGTGGTTTCAACAAAACGGTGCCACTTGTCACACAGCTAACGAAACAATGGCTCTTTTGCGCGAAAAATTTGATGGCCGAATAATCTCACGTCGCGGCGATGTCAATTGGCCGCCAAGATCATGTGATTTGACACCGTTGGACTTCTTTCTTTGGGGTTATTTGAAAGAAAAGTTGTACGTCGATAAGCCCGCAACAATTCAAGAGCTAAAGGATGAGATAATTCGGCCCATTAACGACATATAACTTCAATTATGCTTCAGAGTTATCGAAAATTTGGACCATCGGATGGAGGTGTGCCGCCGAGGCCGCGACGGCCATTTGGCCGATATTTTATTCCATACATAATTGAGCCATACCAATATTATCATAATAAAGAGAAATGATAATAATTTAAAAAAAAAAAATTGTATTTTATTCAAAATAAACACCGGCCCTTGAAACTTAACCATCCTTTACAATATAATACGAATGACAATCCTATAAATTTCATAATAACTTGCAAGTTTTGCGATTTCTCGTTTTTCTTCTTAAGATGTAGGGATGCAATAACAGTTTCCACTAACACGGTCGAAATTAAATTAATTGTTTTGATATAGCGGAGCGCTTTGAGAAATATAAATTTAAAAGTACATTCACATATGCAGTAATTAGGTATAAGCCCCCAAAAATAAATCTACCAGTTCACATATGGCGGATTAGCTACCAAATTGATAATCAGCTGTCAAGGTAGTTCTAAAAGGTATTCCTTAATAGGAATTGGTTTGGTGAAATATTTGAGTCTTTTTGGTTTGCTTAATTATTATTAAGAAATTAATTAATTTAATTATTATTAAGAAGAAATAGTTAGCACAATTGCGCAAGTTATTGCTAATTGGAGGAAATCCGTAAACAATATTTACTGAGCTGGCATATCACATTTTATAATAAACAGGCCAAAGTGTCTATGGGTAAAAGCTTTTTTCAGTAATACAATGCATAATTAATAATATCTACCAGAATTATGTCTACTAACCCCTTTTCTTTACCGGCGTATATTTTATTTAGTTTTTACTTTTACGCTTCTCATTATATTTGTAATTATAATTAGCGTCGCCACAGAAAACACAGGTTGTAGAGTAAAAAATATGTTTATAATGTAAGATTATTTTATAATCTTGGATTTGCGGAGATAAGTTTCGTAAGGCCAATCTTACATCTTTTGAATTACGGATTGTAAGTTAAGCTCGAAAAAGTAGATAATCTAGTTATATGTGAACCTATTCAAGATTGTTTTAAATAAATAATTATTTTTTAGCATCAGGTGGTCCATCTTTTACTGACAAAAGTATCAAACAAACAAATCAGCTGTTCACTAATACGCGTAACAACCGTCTGTCACACTAAAACTTGTATCAGATTAACTGCCTAGGTAATCAGGATTAATACCATCGTCTGTCAATGCTATAATATGATGCTCACATTGCACCATTAACTCGAGTTTAAGGCTTTGTGTTTATGAATAACTGTCAAGCGGTCAAATGATTGTTTAAGAAACTCAAAGTTTAATTCGCTATTTGTTTTCTTATTTTCTCTTTTTCTTATTCCACTTATATGTATATAATTATACATACATATGTATAGCGTATACAAAAAATTAGTTTAACATTTTTTCCAAAGCCTACGCTGCTCTGACCCCCTAAAAATGTGAGTGCAAGTGGTGCTCTATTTGAGCTTGTGGGCCTTTTAAAGGCAAAAGTACGAGTATACATGGACTTTTAACGAGAGGCGACTGCTATTAGGCAAAAAAACATTCATTATTTGACTTATACCTCTTGGCACTGTAGTCCTATGATTGTCGAATAAATAATTTTTGAAGCCCATGTACGCAATACTAAATGAACCGCTACACAAAACTTATCACTACTACATTAATCTCTACTCCAGGTACTCCTCATTCTTTTATACCGGAACCACTAGGAAGTGTTCGTTTATTCAGTTACTGACGGTGTAAGACTGCTATGACCTTACGGCGAGGTACAACTTTTTTTGTCTCATTTGATCTCTTCATCTACTTTCATGTACTAAGTTTAAAAAAATCGACTGCACTTTAAATAACTTTGATCACTATGAGAGTTATATTATTATTTGCATTATACTCAAATACTCTCACAAGTTCACCAGCATGTAGAAGTCAAATACCAAGTTGTGTCAAATTTATGCACCAAAACGTGCAACAAGAAATCTTAATATACAATTTGCGTTTTTATTTCACATTAATGTTTAATAAATTTTGCTACGCCACATGCGGTAAGCAGCAAGCAAAGATTTATACTCGTACATCGTTAATATGATTGGGCTACTTGTTTACAAGGGCTGTCCAATGAGCCCCTTAAGCTAAATTTTTTAGTTAAATATAAGAGTGTGTAAACAAGAAATGTGTAAGCAACTTTGACATCGTGCGATTAACCTTATGCCTATGACAGATCGACCCTACCAGGAAATCAGAAGTTGGCACACGATGAGGGCATGCCCTAAGTGATATAGAAATCACCGGTGACACCCGGCCGATCAGTTTAGTTTGGGTATTTAGTACCATGATGCCGCCAAATTCTTTGTAGCTACATTTAACAAGTACAGCTGTCGATCACGACCATCTGCTCGCGAAAAATTGGGTGTATATGATAAAGCCGAAAACTTTTGTTCAGGTGTCTCTCACTCAGGTTCATAGATGATGTAATTTTTATATGGGTGGTTTACATTGTTTCAGGAAGTTTGTGAAGGGTGGTTAAGTTTCAACGGCCGGTGTTGATTTTGAATAAAATACAATTTTTTTAAGAAATTATTGTCATTTCTCTTTATTATGATAATATTAGTATGGCTCAATTGGTATGGCGTATTGAAGAAAATATGGGCCTAATGGCCCCCGCGGCCTTGGCGGCACACCTCCATCCGATGGTAAATTTTTCGATGGCGCTGAGGCGTAATTGAGGTTCTATGCCGTTAATATGCCGAATTATCTCATCCTTTAGCTCTTGAATTGTTGCTGTCTTATCGACGTACACCTTTTTGTTTTCAAATAACCCCAAAGAAAGAAGGCACTCTCCTGTTGAAACCACATATCGTACACTCCCATATCTTCCAATTCGGGCCATAAAAAGTTCGTTATCATCTCACGATAGCGAACACTATTCACAGCAACTGCCTGACCGGCCTCATTTTGGAAAAAATACGGCCCAATGATGCCGGTGACCCATAAACCGCACCAAACAGTCACTCTCTGTGGGTGCATTGGTTTTTCGGCAATCACTCTTGGATTATCATTCGCCTAAATGCCGCAATTCTGCTTATTGACGAATCCACTGAGGTGAATATTTTCACTCATCACTGTAGATGATTTTCTTTGAAAACCCGCATTTTGCATTTTGATTTGAATGCCCGTTTTCTTAATAAGCCTGAATAACTTTAATGCGTTGTTTGATTATGTATTTTTCCATGGTTGAAATTGAATTAGTCTGAAATTGAAAAAATGTCAAATAAAATGCGAAAAAACTTGACGTTT
This sequence comes from Anastrepha fraterculus, assembly GCA_037575425.1. Taxonomy (NCBI): domain Eukaryota; kingdom Metazoa; phylum Arthropoda; class Insecta; order Diptera; family Tephritidae; genus Anastrepha; species Anastrepha fraterculus. The sequence continues at coordinate 45,409 of JAYXIM010034735.1, read as the reverse complement.
AGGTGGGGTTTGCATTCAAGATCAGCCCTTTCAATTTAAACACCCTTTAGTAAAATGGTACCAAAAAAGGTCATATACTATAAAACGATGCCGTTAAACCAAATACCGTTACTACACACTGATCAGGTTAATATTCGGAATAAATTAACATCGGCAATATGAAGAATTCTATGGCTGATGTCATGCAAAGAGGCTCAAGAACTGATTGGCATTAGAAAAATCAAGTGTAAGGGAAATATTGACTCTATTTGTGGACAAAGTGGAGAGGGAACAATATGAATAGACTGGTTCATATTTACCTAAATGTGTTTAGGTCAGGATACCTTCACGATATCGTTGACTCCAAAATGGAGAAAAAGCTTTCTTACAGAAGTACACTCGTTGTTTTGTCATTGCTTCGGAGTGTACTTCTCATAGTCTTGTTGGAATTGACTTAAATATAAATTGGAGATGCCGAAAATGCGCGTTAACGAAGGCAAAAGTACAGTTTCTAATGCATTTGAGCACTTTTGACTGTCCATGCGACCCTCGCAAATGAACATTTCGCCGACACCATCAGCAGTCATAAGGCCCCAGATCATAATGCTGCCTACTTATGCTTAGCAGTGGGTACCACGCATGGTATTCCTTGGCAATCCGTCGCCTCGTGAACGTCACACCAGGTGTTCCAAATACCTGTAGGAAAGAAAAAAAATCGATCGAGACTTGTTGGATTCCTCAGGCCAGAGAATTTTCGACTAATCTTCCTCCGCAAAATATTGGCATCAGAGAGCTCATTCTAAACGCGTTTTCCACTTTTTTCTGAATACGACGAATTCTTTTTTTTTAAACTTGGTTCTAGAAGCCTTTTTCAGGGTGAGCCCTAAATGATTTTCCAATTTCTTCTGACAGGACAGCTGCAAGGGTAGAAGAGGATTTTTTACGATCCTTGAGAGACTCGCTTATAAGTTTTCGGCCTTCCCGTAAACTAGGGAGGAGTTTCCTTCCACTTTAGATTTATTATGCGGAATTTTGTCTCCGCAAATCGCTTAATATCACATTCGACCGAAACTTCTCTTCCTTGATTAATAGAAAGTCTAAAGAGTCCCTATAAAGTCAGGGAAGTGATGAGCGTCAAACGAGAGATGAGTAAAAACGAAAACTTTAATCACGTTTTCCTGGAAATACGTTTTTTCCGCACTGTCGAATATAAATAAAAAAGTAATCAAGATATCAACTTAAAACTTTACAGCGATATTCTTTAACATGTTGGGCTTTGCATGTACCTCAAATTTTATATTAATTGTCACTAAAAATATTCTTTTGATCAATTTGTTTATAAAAAAATGTACTTTTTTTCTTTATCACTTCAAATTTTTATATTTTTTTGTTGAAAATAAGTAAGTGCAAAGTGGAATAGCTTATTTTAATCAAACAATTTTGTCTGGTTGATTTCAGTTGATTACAAGAGACTGTACATTCCACGGTGCATATTAAAGAAACCACGTTTAGGCAGCTGTAGCGCCGCCCTTTTTATTATTTTCTTTTTCAAAAATTTTTTAAATATTCACTTAAGCATGAATATTAATGTGGAATTTATTTTAAGATAATAAATAATCTCAATTTTTCGCAAAAAATTATTGAAAAACTTGTTGTCTAGAGGAGCTGCCCCCTTAAAACTTGGATTCTCACTCTTTTGTCGTAATAAAGTTCACTTCTATAGGCGCTTTGATAGAAATAAATTATTTATACCCGCTTCATAATTTTGCTCTGAAGATTATTCTCCTATTGATTACCATATTTAATATAGCAAAACATTTTAAGTATAGCTTTAAAAATACAACTTTTTAAACCTTACGCGCAAAGTGTATTTTTTGTAATAATCAAAGGTTAAACATATTAGCATTTGCAAAAAGCAGCGTTCACTTTTATCTAATACTTTTGGCCAAGGCTGTATATATCATCTATAAGTATAAGACAAAATTCAATAGGTTTGGTGATACCCAATTATAATAGCAAGAATTGATAGGACAATAGTTGCTCTATCAACAGCTCTTTGGACTAAGAGGACTAAGGTACTCTTATTAAATATGTTATGGGATGTTATTTTTGTATGACTTGTAAGCGACGGAATGAACTGGTACTGTTAAAATTTGCCCAGATACATTTATTGACAAACATTTGAAGATGTCGATTTATGTGGTCATCGGTATTAAATGGGTTCAAATAGTCCAACGGCTGTCAAAGCTTTATTCAACGGGTTTTTATATCCCAGCTAGTAGTGACGCGACACCCTTCAACTTTTGGAAAGAAAAAATAAACATAAGAATGTTATGCTGGGTAATTGACCACTGCAAAATTTAAAGGACGAAGGTCACCGACAAATCGACAAAAGGAGGCTCATTCGCTGTTCCTCTGGGATCATTTTGTGGTACACTCTTTAGGAGGGTGCGGATCTGCGTAAATACTATTATTTTTGAAATTAATTGAATGCCGTTCCGTACGAGTATAACCGAGTCTAAATTTATTCATAATCGATTGCACTTGAAGGTCACCGACAAATCGACAAGAGGAGGCTCATTCGCTGTTCCTCTGGGATCATTTTGTGGTACACTCTTTAGGAGGGTGCGGATCTGCGTAAATACTATTATTTTTGAAATTAATTGAATGCCGTTCCGTACGAGTATAACCGAGTCTAAATTTATTCATAATCGATTGCATTCGCATTTGTACTGGATGGGTTAGTTTACTGCGACAATATACCGTTTATGTCCCAAGCACGATGAGAAGTCTCAACATGTTTCATGTGGATACCCAGACTTTTCTGGATATGAGTTTTTTCTTCATTAGAAATACGCCTACCAAGACCAAGTATCAGTGAGTGAGTTGAACGAGATTAATTTTTGTTACGGATTTTTTATTTATTTTAATAGCTCAGGTAACTTTTTACACCATTTAAATGCGGTTAACTACAATTTAGCAAAAAATGAAAAAAACGGAAAGGTTTAACCGTTGGATACTCTGGATATTTTGAATAGTACCCATGGGTGGTCAATTATATCAGGGAAAGAGAGATATTCGAACATAAACATTTTTAACTTCGTTCGGTCCTGTGATCCCTTAAATCTTGCAAGGTAGTTCTTTGTTTTTGGCCTTAGTGGACGACCCTCGTGCATATTAGCGATGAGGCCATGGTAATGGTACCACTAATGTGCAGGCGGACAGACTACTACCATTGCGGTGGCATGATGTTGCACGAATAACGCCTTTTAAAGAAATAATAACATAAACGATAAAAATGTACAACATATGACAATTGCCCATAATATGAAAATTACATAAAAGCGCCACGACGACAGCAGCAACGGCAAAGCAGAAAGGCGGACATTTCACAAAATAAAAACAAAAGCCAGGAACAACCACAACAGTAGTGGCGGCAGCAATATTAACAATGTTGGCAACCGACAGCGGCAGTGGCAGCAACAAATATGAAAATCAACAAATCATGCTCGAAACAATGGGCAAATTTTTAAACAATTACACATATTTTGCATGCGACTTGTCGGTAGCTCCACTCACTACCGCTCAACTGCCACCAACGCACCGCAATGTTTCAAGAGACAGGAAAAGGCTGAAAGGGGCAACAAATACGCTTAAACTTATTGTTTTGCGGAAGAAGCGTTCATGTTGCAAGCGGCAGTTGCAACTTTTTATTTTTTTTTATGTTTTTTTGCAGTGTGTTATAATTTAAAGTAGTTAACATTGTTGTTGCCTATGCTATTGCTGTTGTTAGTAGGCATTGGGATTGTTGCTGGTTGAAGCTTTTTTGTGGCACATGATATGCAAAAATTGTACGCGATCTCATTGGAATGGAGATACACACATACATATTTGCAACAGATTATTGACAAACTGTTGCTGCCACATGTGGACGTGTGTTGTTGGAGTTGCAGCGCCGTTGTTGCTTTAGTTGATTCAATTGTTTCCTATAACGTAACTTTTATGCGGCTCATATGTATGTGTGTAATAGCAATGTGTGCGGGTGTGTGATTATTTGCTACTACTTGTTGCATGCTGCAAGTCTGCAACAATTGCCAGTAATTCACTGACCATGCAACACACTATTCTAAGCTCATTTTGTATACATGTATGCGTGTAGACCTCGCAACTTTGCTTGCCACTACTTGGCTTTGTCTTAAGATGAACATCCATATGGGCATACGTAAATTGGTACGTAGTATGATGAATGTTGGCACAATAGGGTGGTTCTCAAACAATCAAATCACCATGTTTTTCATTTCCACCCTTTTATTTATTTATTTTTTTAGATCAATAAACAATTGTTCTTAATGATTACTTACTACAAAAGTATATTTAACAAAACTAAAAAAGGTAAATGAACACTATTCTTACTCACTACATATTACAATAACATTGTTGCCAAAAGGTTAAATTAGAATAAACGGTAAATCAAATTCAATAGAATTCGAGATCTCATTGAGTTCATGGAGAGAGCGAACCATAGGAGCACAACACGTCTATACCTATTCAAATGGGACGAATATTTACTACGTAAAGACCTGTTAGGGTTCACCAAAATGCTACCCATTTCTAGAAGAGATAATTCCACCCTGATAATATTAAATAAAAAATACAGCGACAAAATCGATCTTCTACTTTCTAGCTGTTTAAGAAGCGAGAGGATTTTTTTAAGAAGTAAGCGAGACTTATACGACGGGACAGGATCAGAGAAATTAATTGGTAATTCTACGGTCAAAGATATCACATCTAATTTTCGTTCCGATTGGATGCGATTAAGGTGTGTAAAGGTAAAAGTTTCAAATTTTCTAAGATGAATCAACAAATTTGGATCAATATATATTTTGAATCATATCAGTTTTGGTCCCGATCTTTGGGATATATTGTTAAATGTTCTTTATTTTCATTTAGTTTTGGTTTCTTTGAGTTTCCATGGAGTAGTTTAAACTTTCCTCCTGTGCGACACGCCTTTAAACTTCTCCAATCGGGACTTAAACTTATATGTGATATCTTCGGTTTCAGTAGCGTTCAGTGTACTCCATTTTCGTACATTTAGGGACCACCCTCAGCCACATGTATGTAGTGTATGTGAGTGCGTACTTAGTCATACGGCCGCACGATACAGCTCATAAATGCCACAAGTTGCCGACTTCAAAATAGTCGTCTGTAGTATTGTACATATGTATGTACTACGTAAAAATGTCTGTCTGCCTATTTAGCTGACTGTCCATGCAATCGTTTTGTCTTTGGCACTGCCACACAACTTACTCTTCCACTTACATATATGAAGAAAATGTGAAAAAAAGTTTGTGGAAACTTAGCAGCAGAAATGCCCATGGTTGCGTGTGGTGATTGGTAAGCAGCGAAGGGCAAAGGGGGAACCGCGAATGGTGCGCGCTGAGCGGTTAGTGCTGAGCGGTGGGGAGGCGTTTTGCATCGCCCACGATGAACACGAAAACGTGCAAGCAACGTGCAGGCGCCCATGCGCAACAAACTCAACAACAAAAGCGGCATGCAATTGTGAACAACAGCAACGGCAATAGCAACAACAACGCCACGCTAGCTACAGTAAGCGTCGCAATTACTAACTAAATGCAGTAGCCGCTGCAATATTGGCAGCAACAAGCGCAAAAAATTGCAAACATGCAGCTACCGTCTTACCAATAGCAACACAAGCAACAGATGCAACAACAACATAAGTGAGCGCAACTACATCAATACGTATAAAAGCAACAACAGCTCTTGTTGCAAGCAAACCAATTGCCCCGTTGCAACAACAATATAGGAGTATACACGTAGTAAGCGACTTGCGTTGCAGCTTGGCATGGCGCTTGGCCTCCTTGGCGCTTGTACTCGTAATGTCTTCACTAAACAAAACCAATGTAGCAGAAACTCGGTGTAAGTAAGTCCCTTAGCGCCGCACACTGCCACATTACATTGCTGCCACACATCACTTTATTTGACTATCGCGCGACTCACTGCAAAATGTAGCATTTATGTATGTGCATGTCTTTGTTATGGTGCAACAATTGCAGTTACTGCAATTACAGTGGCAAGTTGTGTTGGTGGTGGCATATAGTGGCAGCTCATAATATAATATGCACTGTCTGTCTATCCGCCTGTCTGTCCGCTGCATGGTTAACTGCATGCTAAAGTTGTTGTTTTTATTTGGTATGGCCTATGAACGAGTGTATATGTATGTGGGTGTGTTTTCTTGTACACCGGTCTTTCTTTGGTAGTGTGGCATGCGATTTAGTTGATGTTGTCGGTATTTTTGTTTTAGCGATTCTTATTGCTGGCAGCCCATTTTCCTCATGGACAGGTTTAATAAATATGTTCAAGGAAATGTTGTTTGGTAATTGTTTTATGGGCTCGCAACGTCTTCGAATTCTTCTTCGCTTTCGAAATGCCGTAAAGATCTTTTTATGCTTTGTCTTCGGTTTCCAATTGCTTGCCGCATCGCATAACGCGCTCTATGCTTTTTTCTAGCAATTTTTTTTTTGAATTCTGCTGGATGTACCCACACTTCCATCAATTTCGAGTGCACCCCGCAGGAAAATTGAACATTCCCGTTTACTTTGAGATGATTGGGCATGCAAAATAATATTACAGAATTTACTTACAAAATATTAATTTTCATACTTCGTGGTTATATTTTTAATTATATTTTAATATTCCTTTATTGTTAATTTTTCTTTTGTGACAACCGGCTAACCATCTATGGTTGTTTAAAATGACGCGTGCAAGTAATTTTCTGTTTTTGCCTGATAAGTTACGGAATTCAGAAATTCCAAATTCTCCTCAACTTAGACTTTCTGAAACAGAGAAAGTTATTGCGTTATTCTCCTCTCCTTTTCGTATCTCAAAGGGATCCGGAGATCACTCGTTTAGAGGTCTAGGTAGAATTGAAAACTTCCTTCGTTCATGCTCATAACAAAGTAATGATTCGACTAATGTTATGGCTAGTCTATGCCTAGAAACAAAATAGGCGAGGAGGTCGAGCTCGTTTCGGGGATATCGTAAAGACTCTTGTTTTTTGAGAGTATTGCGTAAGTGTGTGGCTTCAATTTACAGTTCATAGACCAGAGATAAGCTGGGCGATTGGAATTATTCGTAACTAGCATGATGTACAGGACGAAAAGGTGTAGCCAATATCATACCGTTAACTAGTGCTCAGCGACTTTGCAGGAATCAGCTGATTTGCTTGCGTCATGGAGTTTGCGGTTCCGGTTTGCTTATAAAAAAACTTAGACCGTGTTGGTGATATGAAAATATCAACACTGCAAAAGTTAATGTGTCTTCGCTGCCATCTGCACAACAATTCGTTAGACGAGTGTTTGAATTCGTATAAAATGAGCGGGCAGAATTCTGCTAATCTCACAATTTTACTTCGGGAATTTATCATTCTGGGTAAATACGAGTGACGTAATTTGCCATTGAGAATTTCGTATTTAACGTCAAAAATCTTCTGGTTATTTCTGTTCCAATGGTACTTGATACGATATCTTATCAATAATTACTCAATTAACAAGGAAAAAATCTTTAAAGCTTGGCTATTCCTAAGTAAATTAACAACGTAAAGCTTTTACGCTGGGCTGTCAGTTGCTGCCCCAGAGTAAACTTGAGCTGGTGCTATTTCCAGAAAATATGAACCTCAACACTTTAGATTTCAAAAATTAAATAACTTCGTTTTACCACCTTCGTCGAAAGTTAGATATATTGAAGTGATATTTGACATCAAATTCCATTAAAACTACACATTGAAAATGCCAGTATAGGTTTCTACTCTTGCAAATCTATATTCGGCAACTTAGTGGTTTTGCCAATTTTAACGAATGGATGAGGTTTGGTGGGAGGCTCTTCGGAAGGGCTATAATATTACTAATCTGGGGAGGTGCAAAGGCTGCATACACTAGCATCACCAGAGTATGCCGAATTTGTCCCAGTGCTGCCCTGGAACGTTTTGCACTTAACTTCTATCGAGTTTTACGTTATTTTCACCGCTGTTCAAAGTGAAATCAGGTTAGAGGAGGTTGGCCTCTGAAGGCAGTTTCACAAGAGACTTGGTAGCATATTTAGGCAGTTAATACCGTCTTTCTCTGAACTTCTGATCTCTTTCTCCGCAAACTAGAATTTGAGGGTCGAACCAGGGCAATCTTTTCAAGGTATACAGGATTGGAATGAGGGGAAAAATATGCACCGAAGCTGGTACCTCTATTTTCACTGACGGCTCCAAGATGGAATTGGTAGGCAGGGCAGGGGTTTTCTCTAAATCACCCAAATTATTTATTTCCTTAAAATTTCCAAATACTGTTAGTGTTTTTCAGGCAAAAGTCTTTACGAGCAACTAGACGAATAAGGTTACTGGGGGATCCTTTCTTCCAGAGCTCTGGCTGGCTGTAAGTATCTGCCTGTTGGAGGTATCATAATGGTATCAAAACAGACCAATAGTGCTATTTGGGCAGTGCCACAGTGGGGCTTCAGCCATTTCACTTAACTACCTAAAGATTTTTCAATAAGTGCATTGCTAAAAAAACTATTACCGCAAAGAAAAAATTTCAATATGTTTAGGAAGCCTAACAAATTAAGCCACCATAGATATTGCTTTTTAAGCACTTGCGTAAAATTATTCTTGCATGAATTTTAAATTCGATTTTCTCGCTGTGGAATGCTATTATCTGAGAGAAGTTATTGTTGTAAAAATTAGGTAACTATTAAAAGTACTTTTCAACTGACGCGAAGGGGGCCAAAGATCTTACGTAGAATTTTTCTCCCGAAGGCTCCCAAAACTTTTTCATCCGCTTTTGACATCGTCCATACTTCTGAGCCATTTATTAGGACGGGAACGATTAGCGTTTTGTAGAGTGCCAGTTTAGTTCTTCGAGAGAGAGCTTTACTTTTCAGTTGAATACTGAGTCCAAAGTAACACCTGTTGGCAAGAGTTATTCTTCGTTTGAACCATTTCAAACGTTTCAGATGAAGAACTACATACGCCATCTCATTTTTTTTCAGCTCATTTAAATTTTCGTCGAAGCTATGGAGGATTTAGTGACATGTCTTGTCGAATTTGCAACCTTCCAAAAAACTTCCTAACAATTTAGTTGTCATACTTAAAAACTCTACCCAAAAATTTTCAAGATTGAATAAATCTCACGACAATTAAATCTATTTTTTTTTTAGTTTTTTTAAGTTTATTTATACTTTGTTATACTTACGTTTCATGCTGTACTATTTACAAATAAACCAATTTGTAGAAACATTTACTACAATATGTAAATATCTCTTGACTCCTAGCAGATATTTTCGAAGCTTGCCTTTGAACTGCATCGGACTTGAATAGTCAAAATATCTCTCTTGCTTCTAATTTCCCGAACAAATTCTCAAAGGCGTATATGTCGCCTTTGGGTAGCTTATGTTTTGCAGCATTTTGCAGAGCTAGTTGTTTTGGCATTTTGTCAACTCGCATCAAAAACATTCTTGAAAAACACACATGTTTTCCTTTATGAAATTATCAACGGAAAATATAAGAAGTTATTTTTTTTTTTTTTACACTAAATACTAAAAATTCATCAAAAGCAACAAGGTTCACTAAAATCGTTAACATTGCTACTCCATATAAGGCAACCGAAAGTCAGAAAATAGAAAAAAGCTGTCTACATACTTTGCCTGCTTATAACATCATGGTAATATACATTTTGTAAATTTCCTGGTGTACAATTTTTTCAACCGCAGTTCTTATACCTTACATTTACGAATTAAAGTTCCAACTCCGACTTCAACATCTTTTTCTGCGCTAGAGACAAATCAGAAATACAGTCTAATCTTGGTAATTCGGGCACTTGATAATTCGGACAGCGCGGTAATCCGGACACCAAAACGTTTTCTATTGAAGTCTCTGTAATCCGGACACCACGTATTCATGTACCTCTAAAATTCGGACACTTCTTTATTTTCCAGTGAATATGCTGAAATATAAAGGAATTCCGTTATTTTTTATTTTATTTTATAAAGGGGACTCCCCTGCTAAATACTTTGCGTGAATAGTGCGTTTAAGTGCTCGTCAGCCTCCTAGTTCATATTCATAAGCATATGTGCGTAACGTGTAGTAATTTCAAACCTTAACTCCACATAAAAAAGAAGTTCTTAAGAAACTAAGTGAAGGACAGTCAATTCTACAGCTAGCTGCGTAATACAATGTAGGTAAATCTACAATTTCGGACATAAAATCAAGTAGATTAAATATTGATAGGTAAAAATCGAAAACATTTTGTAAGAAGAGTTTACACTCCTTTGATTATATTTTGCAGTTACATTGCTAGAACAGAATGTGGCCTTGGAAAGCGTAAAACTATGCGAACTGCGGAGTTTGAAAAAATGGAAGACCACTTGTATAAATGGTTTGTAAACGCAAAACGAAACAATGCACCGATTTCCTCGGAAATCATCAAAGAAAAGGCCAAACAATTCTGTTCCCAAATTTATGGACAAAGTGTGAAATTTGTGGCTAGTAATGGTCGGTTTAGTAATTTTCGCTCCCGATATGGAATTAAATTCTTAAAAATATCTGGCGAAAAACTTTCCAATGATTCTACTGTTGTGCAACCCTTTATTGAAAAATTGCGAAAGAAAATTGCAGAAATGGGCATTACGTACGATCAGGTTTATAATGCAGATGAGACTGCTTTGGTTTGGAGAAAACTTCCAGAAAAAACACTTGCATTGCATAATGAAGAATCCGCACCCGAGCGCAAAATTGGAAAAGAAAGAGTAACACTTCTAGTTTGCTGTAATGCAACCGGAGAACATAAACTTCCATTGTTCATGATAGGGAAAGCCAAAAACCCCAGAGTGTTTAAAAAAGTAAACCTTCCGCTTGGGTACTCCCATACCAAAAATGCTTGGATGACAGAGCAAATCTTAAAAAATTGGTTTGAAAACTCATTCGTTAAAGAAGTAAAGCGTTACTTAAAGGAAAAGAATTTACCAGCCAAAGCCATTTTACTGCTAGACAATGCAACTTGCCATCCCCAATCACTGTCGGATGTCGATAAGGACATATATGTTATGTTTTTGCCACCAAACTGCACGGCTCCTATACAGCCAATGGACCAAAATGCTATCCGAATTTTAAAGACAAACTATCGGAAGAGTTTTTTGTCCAGCCCAACGAGCAATCTCCTGGAATCTTTAAAAAAAATTACATTAAAAGATGTGGCTTTTTTATCGTCTAATGCTTGGAAAAATGTGGATGAACGCGTGCTCAGAAAATGTTTTAACAAAATCTTTATGACGAAGAATGGGACTCAGATGATGATTTGCCTCTTGCGATGCTACGGCCCAGCAGCTCAACTAAAATAATTGATCTTCTTGTTGAAATATCCCCTGATGTATACAATGATAACGAGATTACTGAGTGGTTGAATGACGACACTGATTTCGATATGAACGAGATTGAGGAAGAAGATAACGAGAACAGCAGTCTTGACGAAAATGAAAGTCAAGATCCTAAAATTTCGCACTCTCAAGCTTTTGTCGCATTTGATAGTTGTATTAAATATGCAGAGGAACAGGAATTTTCATCCGGAGACATTTTAAAACTTGTGAGTCTCAGAGATATTGCCTTCAGAAAGAGAAATGAAACAAAATTGCGGCAAACGAATATATTGAATTATTTTACGTCTGAATAAAAACTAATATATGTACACATAACTCATTGAATATTAATCAATTTAAGATTAAATAAAAGTTTATTTCATTTAATTACTGATCTACTGATTTCTACAATATTAAATTTTTTACCCACTCTATAATCCGGAAAATTCGATATTTCGGACAACCTCTGGTATTTAATTGTCCGAATTAACGAGATTATACTGTATTTTAAAATCTAAATACGCTGTTATATAATTTATTTCACAGTACTGCTTCCTCTCTAAAACTTTTGCTGCCTGGCATGGAGCGTGGTTCATAACCAATGGGTTTTTCTACAGGGTCTGTAGACATATGAGATTGAATGTACTCGCACACAAGTTAGCTTTCCCTTTTAGGTCAATTTTGATTTTTCTTTATGTAAATTTTGTATGTCTTTTGTTTCTTATTTAAAGTTTTTTCATTTGCACTTTTTTTGTGCAGGAAACGCTCCGCAATGGACCTTCACTATCTTAGGCTAGCGATCTTTTTGTTTAGCATTTTCTGCAGCAATATGCCTATTCGCTTTCTGCTTTTAATAATTAAAAAAAATATATTTGCTAGCTTTGGATCTTCGAACGTCTTTCCTTGTGAAACTTGTGATTATTACTTGATTGTTTTCATTCGCTTCCTTCAGTTGAGTTCGATTGTTTCTTCATCTCTCACTTTGTTGATGGCAGTTAGTTTTTATTTCCTAATTATGATCAAGTTGATTATAAAAGTTGTTGTGCAATAAATGAGGAGCTACTGGTTGAATAACAACTTTATTTGCTATGTCTTTTGCACATTTGATTTTAAGAGCTTAGCGATGAATTATTTCAATTCCTGTGTTATTTTATTCGCCTAGATTATGCCTACACTTCTCAACCGGTTTATGAAATAATTTAATGTAAGCGAATCTGAAAATCTGTTGATTCTGTTTCTAAGAAATACTATATTTAAATAATAATGAATCATATTGAAAGTGAAACGGGTTAAAAATTAGAAAATATGTTTGACAACACTACTATAACTTTAAACAAATAATATTGGGAAATACAATTTAAGAACTTTCTATTTGCTAAGTTTTGAAGCTAATTTAAAACTTTTATTACTTATCAAAGCTTCAATAAATATCATACATCAAATGTTCCCACGTGTTCCTAATTTCCTTTTTATTCTAACTTTAAAACTTGACCTTGACACGATGAAGAGAATAATGAGATGGCGCCCAAGCAAAGGGCATTCATTAAAGGAGGTGGCACTAGACCAACAACAACATTTTCTACGTTTTATTGTCAAAGAAAAGTATTGGCAAAGTAGAAAACAAAGAATGAATTCGACATGAAAGAAAAAAATTCAGCTGATTTACCGATTTAATAGATTCGTCTTGCGACCAAGACTGATAGAAATAAGAGAGTGTGTGGCGTCACACTAGTCCAGTTGTGTAGTGTTACCAACCTTTTGCTCTTCGTATTAAATTTAGGGCTTTTTTTCCAAAATAAAAAATACTCTAAATAAGATTTTAATGCTAATTAAAAATTTATTGATTCCTATAAAATTTAATCTTTTGAAAGTGAAAATCTCTTTTTTCTCCTTTTTAGGTTATGCAAGAATATGGGATCTACATCTTTCAACTCTTCTTAACATTTACAACTTTTTTATAAGTTTAAAAAAGTTGTTGAATTTACTGAACACGGATTAAAGACATAGACGTGTTTTCTTCTGAAGAAACCATAAGGACCTTTTTGAAAAAGGAGTATATTTTCTTTAAACATAACTTAAAAAACAAAAAAAACAATGTTCGGCCAACTTTTTAAGAGATTCCCTTAACATATGTTTTAAATACAAGGACGGATTTTTAAAACTCTGTTTTCCCCATACAGAATATGGTGCATAACTATAACTCATTTATTTAAAAAACGAACTCAGTAAATTGTTCTTCAAGTAATTCAATAAAAATTTGGTATTTTCTTTTCTTTAAATAGGTACGTTTCTTTACCCAAAACTAGGCAACACTGCTTTTACGAGAGACAGATTTGACTGGTCGAAGGAAAAGAAGAAAAACACGAAAAAAATGTCACACACAAATAAAGCAGGCCACAGACGGGAAACAAATCAAAACAGCCGGTTGAAATTCATTTCGCCACATACGTGGGGATTTGTAGACAATTTTTGTTTCACCTTGTTTATTGCTGAGTGAACATGGAACACGGACAAAATGATTGCCATATTCTGTATTTATTTGAGCGTGAAAAGCAGGGAGAAGAGGAAGAGAAAAAACGTCGTTCAATTCGGGTGCAGGATTGGTTTAAAAGGCGAGATGAGTACGAGCATACCATTTTTTCATACTTTCTGTTGGGTTGGGAAATAAGTTCGTTTTAGCGAAGACTTTTATTAAAACAAAAAATAATAATTATATCCATAAGTTATTCAATTATGTATTCGCGGTTGCTGTTTGTAACCTCTTCCCACCTCTCGACCAATTTGTTAATGCCATTTCACCAAAAATTCTGGTCTGGTGCCAAAGAAGTTTTTGAGCCAATCTTTAAGGACCAGATTTGACACAGAGCGGAAAAGATGGCAATCGGTAGGTGCAAGGTCCGGAGAATACGGCGGATGCGGAAGGATCTCCCATTTGAGCTCTTGGAGTGCGGCTTTGACGACTTCTGCAACATAGGACCTGGCGTTGTCGTGAAGGAGTATGATTTGACAATGTCTATTTTCAGTCGAATAGTCTCATTCACGCGGTGTAGCTGGGCTCCTTGTTGACCGTGGCATTCTTTTCGAGCATTTTCCAGTGCCCCATGCTCTCCCAGTCCCACCAAACATATCTCATGATCTTCTTTGGATGAGGATCCGAAAAAAGAAAGCGTTATGAACTTATTCATAAACCAAATATGTTTGTTTGTATTAACACACGTACAAATAGCAGACGAATAACCAACACAACACCAACAATAATCACAATCGCCGCTAATGTGGCCAGATGATAAAAGGTAAGGCTAAATAGAAGGAAGTAAATTGTTGAATTTATTAAAAATAAATTTATTTCACATAATTATAAACGTCACATTTTAATTAAAAGGTGCTAGTGTAATGCCAAGGAGAAATAACTAAAACTCCGAGTCTAGGGAACAGAAAATAGGTTAAATCAAGTTACGAAAGTGATAATCTGGTCAAACTAATCACCCATTGGACTATGGTGATGTTACAGAAATCAGCTGAATTTGTCAAATTCGCTGTGAACAAAGTGCCACGATAGGCGCCACCACATTATACTCTCCATCGTGACTCTTTCAGTGAAAATATACAAGTAGACATGATTACTATTTTCCAAACCAACTGAGGCAAAATTTTGACACACCTTAGATACTGCTGAAAAGTTCTGTGGTCGGATCAGACCACTGCGTTATCGCAAAACCAGCATACATTTAACATTCAAAATTCGGCCGTCAAGAACATTTGTTCTTGTTGGACACAGCATAATTTGGAAATTGCCCAAAAGTGGACTCATGTCAATTGCTGTAAAGAAATGTTGAAGATGTTCATCTCTATCGATTTCACAAGCACTTTTATTGGAATGTTCTGAAGTTTCTAAAAAAATTTCTACAGCAAGCACATTTTTAAATTTTGACCACTGTGCTGAAAGCGAAAAACTCTTTTGGCTCTGAATTATTTATGATCGGGCTTTTGCTTGTAAGCTCATAAATCATTCCATTAGCATGTTGCCCAGGCATACAAAACAGGATAATTCTGCGCCGATGAGCTAAGACGTATTCAATGCACCACTTTAAAAGGCCAGATGATAACATCATTACTACTACATATAGGTTAAGAAAAAAAAGGTTAAAAGAAAAAAACCGCACAAGTCCCTGCTTGTTTCAAGACTAGATTACTTTGAACCTCCCATATGACTTTAACTTCCGATTGAAAGACGCCTGCACCCACTTTATAAGCATTTTGCAGCAACAACACCTAGAAATTACAACAAAGCGTAACTATTTTGCATAGAATACTTCTGATTACTAAACAACTTTATATTTACGTATGTATGTGTAAAGACATGACTTTTTTAGTCCATGCGTAAAATATAAAGCCTCAAATTTTTTTTCGAATATACAAAAGTGGGTATCAGTTGCACACGGACGATTTAAAAGAACTGGCATTGAATGGGTGTGATGTGCAGCGGAAGCTTTTCGGGTAAAATAACATTGGTGGTCTTCTGCTCACAATTGAGAAACGCCACCGCCATCACTTGTCGCATTTGCGAAATAGTAGCAACTTCTGCACTTGACACACTAGACATACACAAATAACAAAAATATTTATTCCATGTTAGGCGGCTTCGAGAGCCTGGCAATGGACTGGAAGGGGTGTGCTTTTAGGCGTTTGAGCTGCGCTGCTGTTGTGGCTAGGCTGTTGCACTCAGTGAGCTTTGCAATTTTTTTCAACCACTTTGATTGCGATGAGGTGTGTGAGAAAGTGGAAGTGCGGGATCTAAACACAAACAGCAACAAGAAATACTAAAACTCAGATACCAGCAGAAATCGTGCAGACTCGTGTTATTTCGTAATATTTTTTATTGCTGCGCTTTAATTTTCTGTGTTATTGCTATTTTCGTTCTACTTGCTTTGGTTTGTAAGTTTGTTGCTGCTGCAGCATATCGATGCGCGACTGACATGTGCCACACTCGAGCCTCTGGCCATTGTGAAGCCGATTGCATGCGTATGTGTGTTTGTGTAGCATACATTTAGGCGTTTATTTTGCATTTTACAAAACCTGCATCACATCGTCTATTCCTATTTTGCCTGCAAAATGTTAAATTTTTTTTCAAAATTACCTTTTATTTTTTAGAATGTTTTCTACGCTTCTTTGTTATATTTTTTGTTTCTAGTCGCAACAGATTTAACAGCCATCGATAGTCTTGCAGAAGCACTTTGAATGTTGCAATACATTCGGCAACGACAACTAACAACGATATCCCGTTGCTTAGCCCATACTAGAGCAGTCGCTCACTTTGACAGGCGCTACAACAATTTCGCATTGTGAAAAAACCGCGAATATTTATGAAAAAAGATATCGAACGAAATAAAATTTTACTCTAAGTTTTATTTTTTGTGTATATTTGGTAGCTTGCGTACACTTTTTTTAATTTTCTGGCCTTCCTTTTGATAGAAGCTGCAACTCCACGACACCAAAAACATTAATGGGAGTAGGAGTGTAACGATATCAGAATAGAACAACAAAAACAATAGGAGAGAAATCAAACGTTGTTTGGTGGGCTTTTTTCATGTCTGACGCTTCGAATTACATTTGGCTGCAGTCAGCCAGCTTTGATAAAAAATTACATTCTTCATTGGCCAACACTCTCATACAGCCCCACCCTAAATACAGTCCAGCCGTTCGCGGTGAATAAGGCACTCAATCCATGTACTTGCACGTATGACTTCTCCTCTCCGATCCCCTTCTACCACCTTCCCGCCTTTGGCATATAAATGGCATATTTTAGACGCAACTGCTAAGCGGTTTGAGCCACTAGGGGTTATACGAGTATGTGTTGTCGTCGCAGAGTTCTGATACCGTGGACAACCCTGGCATGTGGACTAAACTTAGACTCATCCCACGCGCGCAAAATGTTTGCAAGAAAATAGAGTAAAAATTATTGCGTATGGAACAAAATAATATGGAAAGTGTAGAAAATTAAAACAAAAATTTGCTAACTTTTCGCTGCTCTTAAAACAGCACACAAATGATGGTTATGCGTATGTGTGTATGTGAGAATGAGTGTTTGAGGAAGGCTAGATTTTTACATTTTATTTGTTGATTTTATTACTTTATATATGTCGTTTGTGCCGAACGAATATCTTTCAGTCTTTCAGATGCGTTTTTTCGTTCATATGAGTTTGAATTTTCGAATCACGTTGGAAAAGGAGGATGCTATTCTGAGCCAACTATCCAACTTTATACTCGTACATGTCGTTCGCGACTCCTCAGGGAGCAGAAAGGGCACTTCTAGTACTGTTAGGAATATGAAGTATAGAATATTCTACATGCATAAGCTTCTGCCCACTCAAATACATTTTGGAAAGCACGAGTACTGACTGGCACCCAGCACTGCAATGGACATTAGAGGAAACACTTTGGAATGGGTAGTTGTGATAAATAAAATATCGAAAGATATATATGCGGGCATCTATACATGCACGTAGTAGTGAGTTTGTAAGTGTATGCGTATGCAAAATGCTATTAACATTGGCCGCAGTTAGGTGGCGTTTAAGGTGACTGCTTCATATTCCTTCTCGCACTCCAACCAAACTTGCAGTTGGCTTTGCATTAGTTGCTTACTCAGACTGTTGCAGGCACTTACTGCTTGGTTGGCTGACTGGCTGGCTCTCAACTGCTCAGCTCTGCGGTGGCTAGGCACCCTTTAGCGCGTATTTAGAATTGTCAAAACTGTCTGCCTTTGATGCAAAACAAAAAAAAATCATAAGCATTCGAAAGTATGAAAAAGAATAAGTTAATATTTTTGACATAAAAATAAATGCAAATAAACTTTGATATATTCGTAAAGCATATGTCCATTTGCAAGGGTACCATAACCCTCTCATGCTCCACAATTAGCACTCTTTTGGTCGAGCAATAGCATCATTTGAGTGTTTAAAATTTCTATTTTGATGTGCGATTTTTATTTTAGCGCATACTTGTCTCTGCCTTACTTGTTTTTGTTTCGCTAACGGAGGTAGACAAATACAATTAATATTATGGTAAAGGTACTCACAAATTTGCATACATACGTACTTACATACATATAAATATATACATATACACAAATATATATTGTTGAAAAAAATATATATATCAATCGTGAATGGCGAGTTAATGGATTTCTATAAATTACAAGCCCCAAATTGGGGTGGATTTGTTTGTATGAATGCGTACATATATACATATGTGTGCATGTATGTAGGGATGTATTTAATTTATATATCATGGACCAATATTGAAACACTAATTGAATTATGCGACGCTTGAAAATTAAAGTGAGAAAATTCAAAAAGCTTTTAATAACACGTACAGTTGCTATCATGAAATAAACTCGTTTTCCGATGCAAATGCGGGCTTTACATTTCATACATTTTTCCGTTTACATTTGTACTTAATGGTGGAAGCTCTGTGCACAAGGATCATCCAAAAGTGTTTCCTTAATAAAGGTTGTTCTGCAGCAATTAATGGCAAACCTCAGAGAGCATTTATTTTTCTAGAATATTTCTTCGATTAGATTGTAATGGAAACCTACAAAAAAGTTGTCGATCATTTGGATTAAGCTTTTCGTGAAGACGTACATACTTGGAGCTCTATCTCGGCACTTTTGCGCCTAGTGTTCATTTTTCAAAGCTTCAATTGTTTCTGATTTATTCACACAAATTCTACCTGTGAGCTGGCCGCACAGATAATATCCTAAATACATTAAATCGAACATTTTTGGTGACCAAACTCATTTTCATCATCATATGTAGCATCACAGTTCGCGGTGAACCATTGCTTCCGTCACAATTCGTCTCCACGTCACTCGGTCATCAACTTTTCGTTTGATGATAAATATGCCCGTAGCTCTAAATCGCCTTCAATGTCATCTCTCCATCGTTTTCTCGGTAGGCCTCTTCTTCGGTCTCTTGTGGACTTATTACAAAAATCGCTTTTAGAGTTCTATCGTTGCTCATTGGTAAAATGTGACCGTACCATCGAATCCTTTGCGCTTTGACGTACCTGATTGCATTTTCACCCCTGATAAATGTATCCAACTCGTCGTTGCACCGAATGTGGTAAGTACCGCCTTCAAGTCGTACAGGTCCATATATTTTTCTCAGAATCTTGCTTTCAAGACAATATAACTGATCGGTTTCACTGGATTTGAGAACCCAGACTTCGCACCCGTATGTGTGTTTAGGTCCTATGACAGTTTTGTAAATTTGTAGTTTCGGGTTTCTAGAAAGTAGTCTCCACTTCAACAACTTTGTATGCGCAAAGTAAGACTTATTTGCAGCTTGTATCCTGTCTTGTATGCGTTCAGCATAACTCCAAAATACCACCACCAAATTGTGTATTCGTGACATTTTTAAAATATCTGAGACAGCGAAGAACATTGGACAATTGCTGATCGCTCTGCTCTGAAACCGCATTGATAGTTGCCAATAATTTTGTCAGTATATTTATTTAGCTTATTGTAGAGAATATTTGAAAATATTTTGTAGCAAGTATTCAGCAGGAAGACGCCTCCATAGTTTTTACCAAATTGTGACCAAATTCCTGCCGAATATCTAATTCGCAGCAAAGTCTTCGCTGAAGAATATACAAACAAAAAGAAAGAAAATTACTTATTTTTGAGAGAAAGCACCCATTGTCTGGGTGTGCCAACCTATTAACAGTGCTCCGTTATAACTGAAATAATTCTGGTAAAATTGTGCTTATTTTGGCTTAGTATAGATTCTATGCGTTTAGCATTGAGAGTCGGTCGCAATTGTCGGGGGATTTTGTAGGTGGTTCCTTTTGGTTGTTTCGTAGGAGGAGCCACCTTTAGGATGGATGGATGCTGGAAAACACGGCAATGAATTGACAAACTGACTCATTTGTCATAATGTTTCTAACAAAAAGGTACTTTAAAATTAAAACTATTTAACAAAATTGTTAGTGCAAAGTACAAATTTGAAGTCGCTCAAAGTTTTCGTTTATTTTTAATAATTGAATTATAATAATGATTTTTCGCATTTTCTCATAAAAATAAATGGCGTGCATTCGTAATATGGAGAAAAAGTGCGACAACTTCAAATGAAAACAGTACAAAAATCTACAAGATGTTTTAGCTACTTCAAACTTTCATTTCGTTATACTAAAACTAAGAAGCGTACATTTTTTTAAATTCTGATTAAAAAACTTGAGTTTCTGATGAAAGTTTGTCGAATCTATAAAATTTGAAGCATAGATGATTATTGCGTTTGTTATACTATGAACTACATTTTTATAGTAAAAAACCAACAAAAAGTTAAATTTAGGAGACCCGGTGTTCTAGAAATTTCGAAAAATCGATTTTTTGTTTTTTCCATATCTTGAAAGTATAGTAACTCAAGAATATACTGTGTAAATTTTTATGCGGAAATTCCCAATTATAGCTCTACAGCCCAACTAGGTACAGAGCTGTCCCAGCGCTCCTGTACCTCAAACTTTAAACTCATTTATCTCGAAACGACTTGTTTCGGCCTGGTGTTGTCAAAAAAAAAAAACATTCAATCGAACCGTCTGAAATTTTAATATGTTATTACCAAGAGCAATGGCTATCGCCCGTACTGGAATCATATTAGTTTTTCAAATATTTTAGTTTTTTTTTTTAAAAAAACTGAAAACCCTGAGCTTTAGAGTGTCAAATTCAAACCCGCGACATTTTGTAAATATTTTTTTTATTTTTTTATTCTAGTACGGGGCATAGCTACCGTCATACTAACTAATAATTTTTTTGGTTTTTGTGTTTCAGATAAATAGAAGAGCCAAAATGGACAACACCGTCCAGGTCCAATTTTTCAGGAGGGTTAGACTTATTACATTAAAAATAAAAATAAAATTTTTTGTTTTTCATTTTTGTATGTAAAATACGTTAAATAAAATGCCTAATCAATTTAAATAACTCGTTTTACATTTCTTATTGTAAAAAAAATTCCCGAAAATACCCTAAATTTTCGAACTCTAAACCACCGGGGCCCTTTTAAAACTTAATAAGTGAATAGTCAAAATTTGTATTACATGGTGCCTTTATAATAATTTCGCTGAGTGCATATTCTGTGGATAAACAAATTTTACCTCATATTCCTTCTGTTATCTAAATAATTTAAATATTCTAACGAGAAATTTAAAACCTACTTCTATAATCCACCTGTGACAGATTCGCTTACGTTGGCCATGCGCACTTTGATCTTCTGTCCCATTTATTCGGGACGTACATACATCCGAATTTTGGTGATTGGGGTGATCCAAATTACCCCAAATTCTAGCTTCCGTCGTCATGCTGGTCAAACAGTTCGAACATGTAGATATACCTAACCTGATATACCTAACCATGTGCTGTCGTGTGTTTCATTTACTCACAATTGTGAATTCGAAATTCGAATTTGTGAATCTTTTTTTATCTTGTTCAGCTTCTCCTTCGATGCCGTTTTTATCTAGTCAGTCGTAGCGTAGCGTCGTCCTTTCATGGGACTCTTCAGGTTCGGGAACAACAAAAAGTCACAGAGGGCCAGGTCTGGGGAGTACGATGGATGTGTGTTGTTTTTAGCCAAAAAGTCGCGCACAAGCAACGATGTGTGAGCAGGGGCGTTATCGTGATGCAAGAGCCAATTTTTGTTCTTCCACACATCCGGGCGCTTCTGGCGGATTGCTTTGCGAAAATTGCGCATAACTTGCAGGCAATATTCTTTATTGACCGTTTTACCCTATGGCAAGAACTCATGATGCACAACGCCCCTGCAATCGAAGAAAACGGTAAGCAAAACTTTTACATTCGACCGAACTTGGCGCTCTTTTTTTTGGTCTTGGTTCGTGCGGCAGTTTCCATTGAGATCATTGAGCTTTGGTTTCTACGTCATAACCATAACCCCACGATTCGTCACCAGTTATGACCCTCTGAAGCAAATTTAGGTCGTCGCGGACAGAGTCCAACATCTCATTAGCAATGTTCATGCGATGCTGTTTTTGGTCGAAATTGAGCAGTTTTGATACGAATTTTGCGGCGACCCGTATCATGACCAAATTATAAAAAAAAATCGAATGTCACGAGCCAATCGATATGTCTAGGTCCTCAGCAACTTCTCTCTGATTTGCCGTATATTTCCCTTAAAATGTTATTTTATACTCATAATTATTTTCCACTTCCTGATGTTTTTCTCGAAATTTTCACCTGCAGCGCACTTCTCATAATTTTTTTTAAATATTATTGATTTGCCTGCATATCTGTTCTAAAATATTATTTTAAAGTGAACATTTTTGTATGTATTTGTGATCAAATACAGGGTGGCTGATGAAAGCCGCTACCAAAAAAAATTGAATAACTTTTTTTCTTTTTAAGTTATCTGTTCCATTTTTGGTTTAGTTTGCAGATTGATCTTTAAAATTTATTAAAATGGATAACTGGGACACGCAAACAAGAATTTGGATAGTCCGCCGCTATCACGCACTGGAGTCCGTAGTTTTGGTACAGAGAGAGTACAGGCGGATGTTTGGCGGCGATCCCCCGAGCAGATGGACCATAATGAGACTGGTGACCATGCAGGATAATCATGGCTTGAGGCTCAAATTATTACGTGGGCAAAGCGTTGAGTTTGTTTTTAGTCAATTGAATTTATGAAAAAAACCGTGTGACATTATTTTGCTTACATTTACAAGAAATAAAATTTAAAAAGTAAAATATTAATTTAAGTTAATTTTGGAAACCATTTGCAGTTTATTACCATTTAAATAAATAAAACAAAAAACACTTTTTTATTACCATTTTTACAAAAAGGAATTTAATTTTTTCCACTTTCTTTATCCTTCTGGAATGCAACCTTTTGTAAGGGAGTTTCAAAACTTGAATGTAACAAGTGAGCTAGGCTTTAAAAATTGAGTCATGATCGAGCCGTATTCAAAGTGGAAGGTGACAAAGTCTTCGCTATGGAAATTTTCGATGTGAGTGACAGCGTTGAGACCATAAAACGAACCAAATTGCTTTCTGAAATTGAGAATGTAATTGAAAACTATACCGGAATTACAAAAGTCCCTATTTTCGTTTCATTTCGTTATATTTATTTAAGGCTATGATCACAAGAAACCTTACTGTTACAACAAAAGAGTGCTATTAGGAATAGCGGGACGCAGTTCTTGAATAGAAAATAAATCTTGACAGAGAAAAATCTAAGTAGTCTGTAGATACTATTTAACTCAGTAAAAGCCCACGTAATAGGGGCAAAATTATTGTAACTTGGCTGGTTTGACGCTAAATGGATAGTAAAACCGTAAAGCAAACCAAGCTTCGGGAGAATAAACAGAGGCACAAATAACATAACATCAAGGATTGAAGAGTACGTCTATTGGCAATGGACCCCAGATTTATTAGCATGAACCGTGCACTAGGGTTGTACCCTTTTAGTATATTTGATGCAAATTCAAATATGCATATTCGACATTAAAACGAAGTGGGGAGCTAAATACATTTTTTTAGTATAGGGATCATTAAAATCCCTTGCATAGTACTTTAGAAATACTAAATTAACATAAGCCTTCGCCTATATCTATCTAACATGATTCACGAATGGAAAACCAGAGTCAAATGTCACACCTAGATCAGAAAAGTCTGTGCTATGTATACAAGAAGTCACGACTTGATAACTACTCATAAGTGCAGAGAAACAGTATTGGGAAAATGCACCGAGATTGGTAACTGTGGAGCGCCCACAGGTAAACTGGGTCTATTCTGTTTTTGATGTAGAGTTTTTGCAGAGTTTCGAACAGATAGTTAGTTTCGAAATAGGTCTGTCATTTCTGCCATCGTTCTTCTTTCCAGACTTAAAGATTGGAGTGATAGCAGTAAGCTTCCAGAGGTCTACGGGTGTATTTTGTTATTTTTTATTTTATTGTAAGGGTTTTCGTCTTTAAAAGACCATGTTGGCAGCTATACAAATTACAATATATAATATAATTTGAAGAAAGACTCAAAACAGTTTTAAATTTTTATTCAAATTTATTTATTTATTTATTTAATATATGGAAAATAACAATAAATTATTATTTTACAATAAAAAAAGGAGCACTAGCTGATTATTCAAATTTAGATACGAGTATCGCCGTGGGCAACCGTTACATAGTGCTGTTCTTCGAGGGATACCTCAACGGGAAAACATCGAAAATACTTTCAAAACTTTTCTCAGCAAGAGCATCCTTACTGACAACGATTCCGACGTTGATATTTTTGATCAGCTATTTGACGAAATTGACTACTGAATTGAAATTCAGGATGAATGAAAATGGAGGAATGGAAACGAGATAAAACACCATTTGATTAGCGCTGGATGAAATATTTCAAACATTTTGTGATAAACAATGTACGGTGAGTTGGCTACAATAGCCACAGGCGATTTTTTATGTCTCTTCAACTAGGCGCCATGTCATATGGTTGAGTTATCATAATTTAATCCGGATGCGTGGTAAAAATTAACCACATTGCAACAACACTTGTTACAAATTTAATGCGCCATACAAGCCCCCTTGTATTACAGCTAGTAAATGTACTTACATAACTGCAAAAGGCTTTCTATTATTTTTTTCTTATTTGAATGCATGCAGCAGTGCAACTGAATGGCACCTGTTGGAGTTGCAATGAAACATACATACACTCATACATATTTACATATATCGGTGCATGCGAATATGAGTATGAAAAAATAACAAAATGGGTCATTCCGAAAAAAATATATGAGCTACAAATTGATTGCCCAGTTGCAGTTGTTCTGTTGTTGTTGTTGTTGTTGTTGTTCCTGCTATGCATAATATACTCACAATTTGCTCTAGGTGACTTCTATGGGTTGTGCATGGATGTGCGGCACGCGCGCGCTGTCTAACAGCTGTCAGCGCATTTTGATGGAGTGGGTGGCGTCACGCATACCGCAGCATTTGTTGCCACCAGACACATACACTTACACAGCCGTTGAATTTATTTATGTTTGCATGTCCGAAATGCAACTCAGTTGTTGGGGTATTTTTTTCGTTGCCTATTTTCAATTTACAAGTATGTATCTGTGTAGTATGTATGTATGTATGTACGTGGCATACTGCAGTGCCATTTGTTGTTGTGGTAGCCGATGTTATTGATGAGGTGTTGAAATGTTGTTGTGCACGCGCCAAGCTGGTTATCCTGGCTTTGTCGCTTCGCTTTTGTTGCTTCATGTGCCTTTACTATTACTTTTTGTTTTTTACGTGCGACACGTGATGGCCGTACTTATTGTTTGTTGGTGTGTATGCATCGCCAAACGAGGCTTTGTGACATTGAAACAGCAGTCCAAATGATTGCAACACACCTATTACCCAACAGCTCTAACTCCTTCTTGACTCTCCCTTCGTGTTTTACACTACACTCACTTTTGCTCTAGTACATGCCCGCACTCTTTCATTCTGTGTTTCGCTATTCACCTTTTTTATTGCGCCGCATTCGCTGTAATTAGCCACCAGGCCCCTTGCCAACCGCTGAATTTCGCTTGCAACAGTGCATTGCATCCGTCGGGATTATGCCACCAAATACGACATGTATCGTCGTAGCATTGCATACAATACATACAAGTGTTGCTGTTGTTGTTGTATGCATATCAATGCCGCATATATGTATATATGTACGTATTTCAAATGCAGTTCCCATCATTTATGCTACAAAGTACGCGCTCTTTTGGCGATTTGTTATTGTTTGTTGTTGCGGCAGTTCTTTGTTGTTGTTATTATTGTTGTGCAAAATATGCAACACGTCGATTTTTGCCACCTCCATATGTTGCTGCTGTTATTGACTTTCATTCATGCTTGCTGCCTAGCCTCTCCTCGCGTGTTATTGCTGTTGCCGTTGTGAATTCATTCATGCAGCTGCTGGCTTGGCTTTTATTATATACCTTTTTTGCCTGTTGCTCACTTTTTTGTGCATCGAAAATTAAAAAACAACTGCGAACATTGTCAAACCATCTGTATGTGTGTGTTTGTGTGGCGCCTGTAGATGCAATAGTTGCATCATCGCTGCGTGAGGTGTAAACAAACAACAACAAACGCCATGTGCAATGTGTGCAGCAGAGCAGCAAAAAAAATGCAAACAAAAATCGTTTCAGTGCACTTAATAGCCGATGGGGAGAGTTTGTTGCGGTGTTGTTGTTGAAATTTTTGTTTTGTATTGTGTTTTTTTTTTTTTTTTTTGAGGAGCTTCAATTGAAATTGCATCGCTTGCCTTTGGGTGTTGCAGTTACACGTGGCCACGTCGCATCGTTGCAATTGCACTGTGACTTTTTCCACAACCTTGGCCACATCCGCTGCGGTTTACGTTGTGGAAGGGAATACATGCAAGCGCACGCGTTTTTTCGATGCAATTTTTTTGCTGTTTTACGCTCAACTGAAAGTGAAAATGAAAGTGCATATCCCGGCTGATTGTTGCTGTTGCAATTGTTGGATTTTATGCACTATTGACACCGTGGTAGCTCATACACATGCATATGTACCTATTTATATGTAGGTAGACTACTTCTTTGCTTTTGATTTTTTCGCGGTTGATGCTTTAAAGCAGGTTTGCCAAGTCCTAGTCGCTTTAAAACCATGCAGAATACAGTTATTCATACACACTCATGTAAATATGTGGTAAACTGACTTTGCCAACACTTTGATTTTTGACAGTGACCTTGCAATTGTAGCGACTACATCCAAGCTCACACATTCATTCACTTGGTTTAGGTTTGTTTTAGAGTACCACAGGTGTTTACAACGGCAGACTCCTTTTTAAACTCCCCTTTGACGTTCGTAGGATTTTATACGCGTTTGTAAAATTCATATACACAAATGTGTGAACATCGTACGACGCCAATAATTGCATTGATTAACGAATCCAAATCTGTTATTTATAAAATTCCATTTTGTTTTTTGTTAGCACATTACTCTATGGATGAATGTATGTAAATGTGTGGATGCTACTGTTGTCTGCAACCTCAAACGTTTTTAGTTTAAATGGTGGCTGCAACTATTAATTGTTGCTGCACGATGTGGTTGGCAATTCCAACCAATAATCATCAAGACAATATGCCGCAGTATAAAATATTTGCATGATAGCAACACGAGCGTGCATGGTGACACACACAGATATGTATACGAGCGTGCATGGTGACACACACAGATATGTATACGAGCGATTTTATTTTTAATCCAAGTTTAGGCAAGTCCCGCTCTGACGTCGTCATATCTTATATCTGGTAACAGTTTTGCTGGGTATCATCAGTTTATACTCTATTCTACTATTCATATTCGGTTGCGGGGTAGTAGTACCGTGTTGGCTAAGTTTAATATATAATTTTTTGCCTATAGCGAGGTCATAATGTATATATTTTTGGTTCTCAGTTACTACTAGATGTGGAAATGTTATTTTTTTGTGAATCCAAGCGGCACTACTGACGTGCAATGAACTGCATAGAAATTACTACTTGTGTTACTTTCAATGAAGCTGCAATCTCATCTCGTGTTTGGTATGAGTCTTCTCTGAGTAATACGAAGGCGGGTCAATAAGTCCGTGACTTTTTGTATTTCTGACCTCTTTACTGAAAAAGAAATACTGCTCCTGTCAACAGGCATCTGCCAGTTGACTTCTGTCAAAATTTGAACGTGCTGCGACAGTTAGTTTGTGTTTTACAGCTACCTTTATCAGACTACCCATATTCGAATCATTTCGTTTGACCAGTTATGTTAATGCCTTCGCAGTCAAAATTATCACTTGTCCATCGTCGAAAACAGAACTCGCATGTTTTCATCAACGGAATGTGAGTATGAATACCGTAAACTTCTGACAACATTCAATAACTCTCAACATTCCCTTATAGAATTAAAGGAGAAAAAGAAATGAGGAAATGCTTAGTTCGGTCCGTATCGAACGTTTTATAACCGTGCACATTTTAGTGAAGTTTGATTTGATATGGTGTTTAATTTTTGGAAGCAAACAAACTCATAAAATTTCTAACTTTGAACTATAATATGGGTGTGGCTTATATTCGGTCTCATTAATATTTATGTCAGTTCTAAATGAGGTTTTTTTTTTTTTTTTTTTTGGTATGCGGACCTGGGAGGTGAACTCATACGTATGCCCGATTTACATGCGATATTTCCCGGCTCTTGTGAACTAAGTTTCGTAGTGCCTGCGGACTAAACCATCCCATCGCCTCACTGTTCTGCTTTTTTCCGTTCGGTATTACCAGGTTGCTTCGAGGGGGCAAGATGTGTTTATTCACTCATTTGTCTGCGTTCATTATCATCATGACTCAGCCTGCGACCATAGTTCTACGTTTCCACAGACTCCAGCATATATTGTACTATGCTAGCAGCTGTCATGCTCTCGCCGATATTTGAACGTCACATGCATCGTTCCTCATCAGATCTAGAGCATTCTAACAGAGTATGCTCAGGAGTTTCATATTTTTCTTGGCAGTATAGGCAAAATGGGAGTATGTGTGCTTGTATTTGTACAAATACTGCCTGAAACAACCATTCCCAGTTAAAAACTGTGTGTCTGAATCAGATTGGGATCATGTTTGAGTGAGATTTTACAGGCATGTCCCCGAAAGTGGGCGTAAAAGGCCGCAATGAAACAATATTTTTCATCCGCCGTATTTTTTGAGCTTATGGCTTTTACTAAATGCGAGTAATGTTGCAGTATTTATTGCAGATATATCACGACATTTCACTAATATATATTTTTTTTTACTAAATCTTACTACAGCTGGTCACAAACAAATCCAAACAATCGGTTGAAACTCATTTTGCCACACACGTGTGGATTTGTTGACAATTTTAGTTTCACGCAGAAAGCGGAAAAAATGATTGCCATGTATGGTATTTATTTGTGATTGGAAAGAAGAGGAAGAGGAAGATTTTTTCACAATTTCTATACAATATATATATATATTTTTCTCTACATCTTTATATTTCTCTAATAAAATTTGCCACGATTTTAATTTTGTATTTCTGTTTTTATATTCATCGCTATTATTTTTCCAAGTTTAAAGCTTAGCTATCTATGACGGTTAGTTTTAACATTATTTGAAGGAGTTTATAAAAGGGATAAAAATCTGTTTAAAAGTCATGAATTGTTGCTGTTACATTAATTAAATGTCTTCTTTTAGTTAAACTTTGGAATGTTTATTTTCGTTCTGCGAAATATCTTGCATGCATGACAATTTCTACATAGGGTGCCCCTATTTAATTTTAATTTTAAACGGAAGAAGTTTAATATAATATAATATTATTTAATTGAAATATAGAACACTGAACTACAGCGGTTACAGCAGCCCAAACCCTTATCTGTGGCAGGTGCTGCCTCCTGGTGGACCATCGATGAGTCAAATTCTCGTATAAACCCTATCGTTTTGGGAGTTTACGAATTGCTTAATTTGAAAAATTTTCTCGTCAGAAAATACAATGTTCGGAAATGGACTGCTTTCGACCAAGCGAATCGAGTCTCTCTCTCAAGTCTGTCTTGCTGCTGCTTTGGTGTGAGATCATGCGCCTATTGGATCTTGTAAGGCTTGGCATAGAGATCATGGATGCGGCGGATGTTACGGTCAAATATTTTCAGTTCTTTCGCCATTTGATTGACACTTCGTCGGGGGCTTCGTTCAAGTCGCTTCTTCACTTTTTGAACCATTTCACGTGACTTGTAGTCTTTTGTTGACCACCTCCATGACTTTTCGCGATGCTACCAGTATCATTGTAATGAGTAATGATGCGATAAACAAAGTCTTTATTTACTCTAAGGTGCTCGAGTTCACGAACAATCGCTGGTTGTGACTTTCCAGCGAAATATAATGCAATCACTCTATTACGTTTAAAATCCATTACTGATTTTCTTTTTTTGCGTTTACTCGCGGCATAATGCTTCCGCGCGCTTGTAAATACTCTGGACTGTCATTTATTTAGTTAACTAACAGACAGCTGAATGCTCGTGCACTTACACTTCGAGCGCCGCACCCTGTAAGTACGTTCATTAACGGTGGGAAAATTGGAATAAGCCGGCAAAACAAAAATGATCAATTATACGCATGTTAACTGCACATATAGATTATGACGTATGTCTTTGTTTAATTGAGGTTTAACGATAGCCTTTTTGATAGCGAAATTATTGATACTGACCTTTTTATATATATTTCGTAAAGACCCTAATGCTAAAAAGCTTGATGTTCGAGGGGCGGTGGTGTCCTTGAAGCAGTTAAGTGGATGTTCTGAGCGTCATTTGTAACGCTCATTAGCTATCACCCCTTTTGTCACTGATGAACCTGGTTAGAAATGGGTTAATCCTATAGATCTTACTCATTGAAGGATGTTGAGAAGAGTATTTAAGACCTGAAACCCTCCACCAAAACGGATGATGGTGGTCTTCAAGTTGTTCTTCTCAAATATTGTTCTTCTCTTGCTCTACCCCTCAAATTATTTCCAATAAATCATTAGCCTCTGGTACCTTTATCGATGAATGGAAAATGACAGTTCTTAATCCAATTTAAAAAATTAGTAAAAAACTCTCGTCAGTACCTAAATTGTTTGAAAATATTGTCAAATATAAGATGTGCTTTGTAGTGAAAAGTATAATATCATCATACCAGCAGTGTAGCCGTATTCGCTGAATACTGCATTGCAGCTTTCTCAGCAGGGCAACAGGTCAACTGTACCTGTGCTGACTTTTCAAAAGCGTTCGATAAAGTATCGCATACAATTTTATTAGACAAACTTCTATATCTGGGTTTTCTCTCAGTTTTTCTAGAATATTGTTTTCCAGTTTTTCTATAGATATATATAATTGGTGTTAATTGCGTAAACAATTGTTAATTCTACATTATTTTGCCTTTGCAGAATTTTGAAAACAAAAAATTATGACCCAAAGGAACTTAAGCTATTAAGAATTTGTTTTCGATTTTTCCAGAATTTTTGCCCGAGAAGAATATTCTAATGCAGAATTTAGGGCCGCTTCCCTCTTTACATGTACGAGCTCTATGCATTTTTGCACGGAGTTTTTTTCTTTACACAAACATATGCAAACACTGATGTTACACACATGAAAAAATGTCTAATTTTCACTGCACTGGAGGCATGTAGTTGTGCCTGCTTTTTGCCCGTTCGTGTTCGAGTGCAGCCAATTCCGGTGCAAATCCCTAATAATCATTACAACCAGCGCGTGTGTTAGCATATCGATGTGATAGCGGGAATCAACTGACAAAAATCAGTGGATCACTTACATACACATATACATACTATATATGTGTATGCGCATATTTAAATGCGTGCAGATAGCATACCCAGCATTTCCAAAAATAACGATATTTTATGAGGCAATAGTGGAAAAAACTACCGCAAAGCTACCAAATGCAGCTATTGATTGACTAAAGTGATGCATTGAAGTGGCACGGAGTTGTGTGGAGTTGGTGAGCAGTGTTGATAGGGAGGGCGATTGTGCCAAAAATGCAGTTACCGGCATATACGAGCCTCGCTTTCGCTCTCCCTCTCTGTCGATTACTGTCAATTTTGAAAAAAATGCTCGTGAAAAATGCAAAAATTGGTGGTAGTAGCTATTTGACGGTCACTTCATTTTTCGTTTTTTTCCCCTTAAAACTCTCCACTTGAATCCCTCCTCCTACCAACGGACGTGCACTCAAATTTTGTTCGATACCGTACTCGTGCATCCCATGTAAAAAGTATTCAAGTGCAGCTATTATGATGCTGCCACTCGTGCGGTCAACTGCCTGCTACTTGCAACCCGCATCATGCAATGTCGCACTCAGAGTGAGTTAGCGCGACGGATCAACGCGGCGTAAATCGAATTGCAATGCGAAGTGCGCCGAAAAACTGCAATGCAGTAACAATGAGAAGTACCGGTAAAAAAGGAATGCAAAAAAATAGAATGTTCAAACCTACAAACAACCAAATTGTAGTCACAAAGGGGCCAATCATGAACATGCAACAAGCATGGAGGTAGTAAAAAACAGCAAAATGCGGAATGAGGTGCCAGTTCCAATATACCTATAGTACATATACATCTATACATACCCACCTATCTAACTATTTGTGTTAACAACTCGAAATTGGAGCAACTGTGTGACCTCACAACAACTGCGAATGCAGCGTTGCGGCGTCGTTGCAACAATTCGCGAGTGCACTTGCAACTGTGCAATGGCCACCACGCCAAATCTACGACTCACACGCGTGGGCACACTATGAGCAATTTTTTGGGCGTGTGTGTGTTTGTAAATTTCTGTTCTATAGGTGCGTTATTGGCGGCAATGACCATTGTGGCAGCGCGTCGGTGGCATAATTTCGCGTGATGACCTTGACGCGCTTATCCATTCACATACATATACGTATGTACATATGGTATGTACTACGTATATGTAAATGCAAGCTGACATATCAGTATATAGCCACATACATCCATATATGCACATGTGGTATGTAATACATACTCACACTTATACAGATGGATGTGCAGATGTGCAGTGTCAGTAACGGTCTATGCAGCTTGTCGTGCCACACATGCCATGGCGCAACAATCAATTGCGGCAGCACGCGCCCATCCATGTATCCATTTCCTACAGCGTTGCCACCTTTACATTTTCGCTTTTTTTTGTATTTTTGTATTGTCTGGCATGCGATTAAGCTGCAATATGCTTTGTGCGTGACGTGGCGCGTCGCATCATTGATGTGAATGTTGATACTGATGCTAATGATGTTCGGCAGTCAATGCTTGATGAATTTACACATTGATACCTGTTCCAGTAAATGGACGCACTTTCAGTTTTTTAATTTTATCTTCTAAGTGAGACACATACAAGTATATTGCGTGCTTCCTGTCATACTGTATGTATGTGTGTGTATATGAGTGATGCAGATTTCGCTTCTCTCCTTAGCATAGCAAAATTACTCTTTAGCTCTTTACCTCTATAGTACTAAATTGTCCAAATGAGTAAACACACACACCAGCTGGGTGTCAACGGGTCGGTAGTTTCTCATATCCAAACAAATAATTTTTTGATTTTCCAGGTCCATACATACATTTTCAGAAGCCTAAGATTCTATTAAAATTGCTGAACATCTTATACACATTTTTCTTAGTTTACCACTCGGCTGTAAGCAGAATCATCTGTACTATGCCTAAATGACGGAAGCCGGCCTCCCCTCAATTGAAGAGCGATTCACGACGAATACGAAGAAATGTATACCTAAGCTATTTCTCTGCTACAACGGCGCTTTCACGAAGCAGTGGTAGGCGAGCGTAAAAGAAGTAAGACTCCACGTCGCAAATCAACGATTGCATTGTGCATCGATTACGCCGTAGAGATTGGTATCACTTTCGCTTCACTTCGCCAAAATGTGCTGTTTCCGCCATGGTTGACAACAGAATCTAATTTTATATTAAACTTAGCGAAATATGGTAAAAATCACACCAATGCTACTGTTTATCAACGTATTTTTGCAGAAGTCACAACTCCTCTACTAACCGAATGGAGCTTAATTTTCACTGATGGGCCAAAAACTGATACCGTTTGCAGTTGTCAACTCGAAAAGAGAAACAATCACGGTCGGCCTCCTCCCTAGCTATGCCTCAGTTTATACAGCCGGAGCTGCAGCGATGCTTCATGGTATTACCTTCGCTGAAAACTCTTTACCAAAAAAAGTAGTAATTTGCGCGGATAGCAAATCAGTCATTTACTCGATAATGAACACAATGAACAAGACGCGCATCATCTCCTGTATCCGGAGCAAATTATTAAAAAATAGCGACCGCATACAACTCATATGGGTTCCAGGCCATGCAGGCATACAAGGAAACAATCTAGCGGAGGAACGGGCTAAGAACCACTTATAACTTTCAACTATATTTCGAAAAAAGACGTATACAAATTTATGTATCAGAGGCACTATAATGCACAAATGCTCACTTGGGGATCCTATTCCCAACATTATATCGTAAATAATCCAAACAGGATAAAACCAGACTACCCATTAAATTGCCGTTGCAACGATATCAAATCCTAGATAGATACACACATTCACATACTCTTAGAGTCATGAGTATAAGCTTCTTTGGGGGAGGTTGAAAACGTGACATGAAAAAAAGTTTTTTAGATTTTGAAATATTCACCAAAAATACATAGACTGTACACACTTCGCCTGAAGTAGAAACAGGTTGAGCTAAAATGCCAATAAAAACTGAAAGCGGCGATTTGTTGTCCATTAATAGTGCATTAAAAATCCGCTTGAATTAAAATCCTAGCTGATCCTTTTTTCGAGATAAGTGGATTTTAGCATTTTCGAAAATTTTTTCATAACTAAGCGATATCTTTCCTCACCATCTAACGAGATAATATCCTGGCGCGTTTGTTTTTTTGTGTGGTATCCCCTGTAGGCCTAATCCACTTCAAAATTACTAACTTCACACTATAAAATTAATATAGGAATGAAATTAATAATAACTTGGGCATGTTTCTATAAATGCTGTGAAGAAAAAGTAACAACCGCTTTTTTTAAACAGCTGGAATATGAGGAATCATTTATTAAATTTATTTTGAATCTTTCCCAAAATTTTAAATATTCTCTGTGAACAGATTCACCCGCCTGTTCTGACCACAAACCCAGACAATCGTTGTTCAATAATGACATGCCCTCTTTCAAGTGATCAAGAATAATATGCAGTTTTAGAGCCTGAGATGCTCCTGTACTTTCTAGATCTTTGCGAAGTTGTTTTAAGTTCTCATCTAATTCGGTAATATTTGCACGTTGTACAATTTTATTCATTGTCCTAAAAGCAGCGACGTATGGCTGTAATTTCAAAGGACCAACATGCTCGCAAATTTCAGGATCAAGTAGTTTATCCGATTCTTGCAGAAGCTTTCGGCAGGCATTACCCTCGAAAATTTCACCCTGATAATTTTTTGCTACTAACTTCAATTTTGATGGCCAAAGCAGAGCCTTTTCACGCCCTACAGCAGGGACTATGCCGTTCCAGAATAGGTGGTTTGTAAATCCTTGTAAAAGATGAAGTTCAGGCAAAACACATTTCTGAAGAACGTACATGTTGATGTCATCTTCTTCTTCATCAATAAGGACATCTTCATTCACCGATTCTTTTTCATAAAAAAAGAGAGGCATATTTATTGTACTGTGGCACTCCTTAGCATACTTTTTATCTTTGCCAAAACATTTAAATTTATTGTGATCATCATTTAAATTTTTGAATGTTTTCAAAATTTTATTATCTAAGTCAAATTCCATCAATTCTTCTTTATTGGTACCACCACGCAATTTTCCAAAACTTTGCAGTTCACTCAAAGTGATGAAGCAGTAAGGGCAAGGATTCGTTGTTGTTGCAGTTTGCTGTCCATTCATAATTAGTATAAGTTTTAAGTCAGAGCTGAGTTTAAAGGGTATCTCGTTGACTTTTGTCAATTCAAATAAGGTCTTAACATGTTCGTAAGTTTCCTTAATTTGAGGAACAATTGATAATATAATTAATCTGTAAACGCTATTTAAATTCTGTTTCTTGGACATACTCCCACCAGTGGAGTATCGAGATCTTTTACTTTCATTGAAATTCGAATCACATTCTTCTCCTTCTGTTAAAACTGTTATACATAATTTAAAAAAGGCTTGACCCCCATCTGCCAAGAATTTTATTTTAGCGTTTTGGATTTCTTTAATATCCCGAAGGTCAAAGATTGCGTTAATAAGATTTGATGCATTAGCTTATACAACAGGTCTATTAACCATACCTTCTTTAGATTCAAAAGTGCAAATAACTTCTTTATAAATATCTTCCAATAAATTCGATTTTTCACGCATATGTTGTTTATAGTTTTATGGAATAGATTTTCTTCCAGAATAACTTCTAATGAAATTGGTAATTTTATTCATTTGATTTTGAGATGCTCCAGTAGTCGATTGGAATGTGTCTAACCCTTCAGTATTAAAAACAAATTCGTTTTCAATTTTTTTATTCAAAGTTACCCTCATTTTAGACCCTGTTGTATTTAATAAAATATCACCATCGTTCGTACTTGCTTCGGACCTTTTCGTAAAATCGATTTTACTACTTGGTTTTGTTGCTTTTCTGGTAGTTTTTCTACTAAACTCAAGGCGTTTTCACGAGCACGAGATGAAGCAGGACCTGCGCCACAAGAATGACGCACACCTTTGCCAATTTTTTGAAAACATTTACTGCAAATGTTCATGGACGTTCTCTTTTCGGCATTACTATGTCCACTTGTAGAGGGAAGTTGAGCATTTGAAGCAGCTCCATAAAGACCACAATTTTCATCTATTATAGTATGAAAAGTGCGTACATGACCATTGCCCTTAACTATTTTAGAGTGACCTTTGTATCGTGCCGTTAGACATATAAAACAATTACAATCATAAGTTGTTCTGGTTTCTTTTGCTAACTTCATGTCCTCGTAGTTAGGCATTGTTGGAAGTGGCCTCTTTGCATTACCCTTCTCTCGTTCCATTATAGTTTTTCGACAAGTACTACAAATGCTAATGGGAAATTTAGAATTGGACTCGTCAAAATTATCGTTGACATGATTTTTAATTAAACCAGTAAGATTTTCAGTAATTAAAAATTCTTTGAAAGTTGCCAAAAACGATTTTTTTACCACATGTTGCACATAATTTCAACCTATTTTCTTTGTGATCGCATTTATGATCTAAGTGAGTTGAAAGAATATTTTTTTCCATGATCTTGCAGACCATAAATAACGAAATTTCTGAAGAGATTACTTGTTACTGATGAACAAGGTACAAATGAAAATGAGCGGCTATGAGAAGAATAGGCTTCTATTTTCTGTTGCCGGAGTGCCCGGTATACAATGCGCTGCATAGGCGTGATTTTTTAAACTAATTTTATTTGATTAATCGAAATAGCGAGTTTAGTGCTTTATCACGTATGTATATGGACACACACACAAACACATACACTTGCACGCTTAAATAATAGCACGGCCAAGATACATTATCGCTTAATTATGAAAACATTTTCGAAAATGCTAAAATCCACTTATCTGGAAAAAAGGATCAGCTAGGATTTTAATTCAAGCGGATTTTTAATGTACTATTAATGGACAACAAATCGCCGTTTTCAGTTTTTATTGGCATTTTAGGTCAACCTGTTTCTACTTCAGGCGAAGTGTGTGTAGTGTCGATGTCGTTTAGTGAAAGTCTCGTACTCCATTCCCCCCGAGAGAAAAAGTGGGTGAAGAAAATTCCGGCGGCATTCAATGACTTTGGGACGATGTAATAAGTTCTCTCGTTCTCGTGTTTGTCGCAATAATATACCGGCATGACCGTACGTATTTCCTTCCAGCGACCTGCCCCCTTTAACCTAAATAACGGTTGCCATCTTCTTTGACATGAAGAGCCTCCCGAGGACATGATTTAGTTGTACCGACCGTTATTACCTTATACAACCACGCTTTTGTAACTTATACCGTAACGACATTAAATTTATTGAATAAAATTAATAATTTATTTTAGATCACACCATTTAACAAATAAATAATAGATTTTGTTTGGAACGCAAAAATAAAAGACCTCAAAAGTCTACCCTCATTTTTAAAAAAATTTATATATTCAAAAAATCTCAAAATTATGCATGTTTTTAGTAGCTTGTTGGGTACCCAAGACGTTTCAACAATGCTTTAAGTCTATTGTGTTTAGAGTTTATCAATTTGGTAGTCTCTCCGAAAGCGGACTTCTCCCAGCCTTCCCACATAACATCATTCAAGTACTCTTTGTTTGTAATGTTGTTCATTAAATTTCTTTCCAGAAGTAAGGCAGGGTAAGTGTTTTTCTCTTCATGATTGGCGCGGCAACGTTTCTGCCCCAATACTCACCGTCACCAACGTGAAAAGATCCACAAATTTTGCGCAGAATCTTTCCCTCAAACAATCTTATCGGATATTGTCATCGTCTAAGCTTCTGCACCATACGTTAGTACAGGTATGTGAGGTATGTACGTGAATGCGCCGACTGTTTGTTTAATGACAGGAGGTACTTCGTTTTCTCCTCGTTCACCACCAGACCCAATCGCTTGGCACTTGCACGCTCTACTGGAAGCCAGCATAGAGGCAACTCCTTTTACAAAAAATGGTATGTGTCGATTGTGATTATCTGACCGACTGTAGATTTTGCAGTTCTATAGCCGCACTGATAAGGGATCTGGGTCTAATAAGGTTGGTTGGTGGTGGGCTGTAGCTTTTCGCACAATACGCTCCCTAGGTCCTTATAGGCGATATTTAAAATACTAATTTCGCGGTAATTGGCTCAGATCATCCGTCTTGTGGATTGGGCAGAGCACACTCAAATTCAATCGGCAAACAAGCTTTTACCCGACCATATTTTGTAAAGAAGGTGATACATTCAGATTACCAGCACCTCGCCGTCATATTTGTGTACCTCAGCCAGCAGTCCGTCGGTTATTCTTTAGAGGCGTTATCGCTATTCTCACTTCCTCTTGGTCAGGTAGCGAAACGGCAGTTTCGTCGAGAACGCCGTCATTTTTGGGCAGCACTCTTCTAGAGTAGGAGTAAGAGTCGAGTAGCGAATCTTCTGGCTGTCTGTTGCGATTGTAGCTTTTCGACGTCGATGTAGTTAGATGTACGTTTTTTGCTGTACAGAGGCGTGTGCGTATTTTGGCTGCAGCAAGGTAATCATCCCAGTTGATGTTGGGTCTTCGGGACGTACGTAAGTCTAAAACACTATGTGCATGTCTTCCACGTATCGCACCATGCTCAAGCTGGTTTATGGACAACTTTGAACTAAAATTTTTGTATCCGTATTCTTTGGGTCGTTCTTTTGTACTAATTTAATAACCCCAGCACTCCAACGGCAAGGGAACTGGATCTGGATAAGTTACTGGCATACTGTAAGTTACTGGTAGAAGACCATGGGGTCGAAGTGCAAACTTCCAATAAATCTAAATCTCAATCTAATCCCAACGCCTTGTTTTAAATTTTGTTCTGATATATCTAAATAAGAAGCTCATCCATTGTTGAATAAGTAAACTGCAATTTTCTCATGCTACCAGCTGCCATACACCCCACTCCATCATCTCATCACCACCAAGTTTCATTGTTGGTAATAAATTTCCTTTATTCAGGCGGCCGCCGTAGCCGAATGGGTTGGTGCGTGACTACCATTTGGAATTCACAGCGAGAACGTTGGTTCGGATCTCGGTGAAACACCAAAATTAAGAAAAATATTTTTCCAATAGAACTCAAATCAGTTGACGTCATCAGAGCGTAGCAGTAGTTCCGGGAACTTTTTGATCAAAAGGAACACTCGGAGGTTTGTCATTGACTGTCTAGGGACAAAGAGCTATTAGAAAAACTCTTTTCTACCATTTGTGGTTTTATGTCAGGGGTTTCAAAGCCGGACCATACCATACCTACCGGTAGTCACGCACCAACCCAAAATGAAGGATTTTAGTAATCGATGTATTTCTGTCTTTGGAATTGTAGCTATAATTTTACTTAGGTGCGCAACTAAGTTCTCGCTGTTTTTTTGATAAAAATACAACTTTATTCTGAAAAAATGGTTACAAGTGAATCATTGAAAGCATTGCCCATCGCTAGCTACTACTTTTCCCATCTTTCTGGTAGATCTCGTATACCGTCGCGGTAAAACCTTTCAAGCCATTTTTTGATGCCTTCATATAAATGGAACTGCTGGTCAGCCAGACCATGTGACATCGATCGGAACAGGTGATAATCGGACGACGCAATATGTGGAGAATATGGAGGGTAGGGTACAATTTCCCATTTAAGTGTTTCCAGTTAGATTTTAACGGAAGGCCGAGCGTTGTCATGCTGTAGAATCACCTTTTAATGGCTCTCCGCGTATTGCCGCCGCTTCTCGCGCAGTGCTCGGCTCAATCGCAACAATTGAAGTCGACACCGATTAACAGTGTAGCATACATAGCATAACCTTCGCAGCGTGAATATTCGGCCGAGACGTCGATGTAGGAGCATGACCAGGAAGTCCCCATGACTTTCTTTTCTTTGGATTGCTGTAATGAATCCATTTTTCATCACCCGTCGCGATGCGATGAAGAAACCCCTTCCTTTTTTGCCGCTGGATCAGTTGTTCACAGACGAAAAACGACGTTCAACATCCCTTGGTTTTATCACATAAGGAACCCAAGTCCCCTGTTTCTGAATCATTCCCAAAGCATGCAATTGCTTGGAAATGGATCGGCGAGTAACTCATAATACCGAAGCAAGCTCTTCTTGCGTTTGTCACGGATTCTCATTGAGCAATGCCTCCAGTTCAGCATCTTCGAAGAATTTTCAGTACTTCTAGAAAAAAAAATTCTCCTAAATGGTAAGTTCGAGTAAAAATCTTGTAATAATACGAGCTTCCAAGAGTTGCAATATTTCGTATATAAACGCTAAGGTAAAATAGTTTGCGAAATTTAAAAGCTAATTAATAAAGAGTTAATTGAAGCCCATAACAATGCCGAAAACAATCAGAATGAGCTTGAAAACCTTTGAATGGATACAGCTATAAAACCAAGAGACGCATTGATACAGAAGAGTTGACTCTAGTTACTACAAGTAGAACAAACCTATGATCAGCAGTAATGAAAGATGTGCCTGAAAAGCTTAAAGAAATATCTTCTTAACCGAATCAAGCATATAAGTGCATATAAAAAGTAACTCGTACTCAAAAAGTAAATCAAAGATGAAATGTAATGAACAGCTAGTAATGTTAAGATCCCTTTCCGTGTTTTTTGGAGCTGATTTAATTCACCAGCTATACGAGATTACTAGATTCAGCAACAAAAGCAAGTTGTAATATTTTATACTTAATAAGTTAAAATTAAAATTTTGTGTTGGTTATTTTGGTGGAATAATGGGACATCTTCCACGCCTATTTAATTGATTTAAACTTATTCTCCTCAGAAAATAGTATCATCACTTCTTGAGTTTGTCCGTGTAAATAAATTTGTTCATTTTATTGGTTACGAGCTTAATAATTCCTACTCCATACCAAAAGAAGCATCCCCAAATCATTATGTGTTTTTTTGAAACTGCGGCGAGAACTCTTGTTCTTTAGATCATCTAACATTCATTAAGCTAAATACACACCAGGCAACCGTTGAAGCAACGGTTGCAGCAACGTGTTGCCTTTGTTTGAGAAACACGTTGCGACCGTTGCTTCAATCTCAGTATTGTGTATAACTGTGGTGCAGGAAAGGTAGCATTTTTATCAATTTTATTGTATTCATTTTTTAATTGTTCGTATGCTTTATTTTCTAAAATTTTCATTTTTATATTTTTCACTACTTATATCCCACAGCTCTCTCAAATTTTTATATTCGTTAATAAAATTAACATAATTTTCATTATTTTCAATTGC
The DNA here is from genome assembly GCA_037575425.1 of Anastrepha fraterculus. Lineage (NCBI taxonomy): Eukaryota > Metazoa > Arthropoda > Insecta > Diptera > Tephritidae > Anastrepha > Anastrepha fraterculus. Next base: position 3,526 of record JAYXIM010034735.1, on the reverse strand, counting down.
CATTTTTCCTTTTTCACTTTATTTTACTCCGCACGAACCTTCTTCTTCGCTTGTTTTCAACGAACTGAACAAGTAAAAGCAGTAAACAATGATACACACGAAGCAACGGTTGCAGCAACCTCTCCCAAAAATCAAATTTATTTGATATTTCAGGCAACGGTTGCAGCAACACGAAAATCAGTTGGCAACACAGCTACACACGAGGCAACGGTTGCTTCAACATGGCCGTGTTGCTGCAACGGTTGCCTGGTGTGTATTTAGCTTTATCTCCAAATAAATTTATTTTTGTTTCATCACTCCAAAGTGTGTTATAAATACTATTGACATGACTTATGCTTTTGAGCAAAACTTTTCCTCTTTCTTAAATTTAATTGTTGCAACAGAAGAACTTTCGATTTTTAATTCACAACGAAACTATGATGCCATTAGGATAAGATAAAGACAGTGTACGTATTTTAATGACCATATGTGTAGGTTAGGTATGGCTGTCTTACGACGCACCTAAACTGCTTGTGATACCACCGGAACCATCCCATCCTTACTCCACTTGATTTTCTCTGAATTATACTCGGACTTTATAAATCTAGCGATTCTGTCCAGAAACGCGATTCCGAACAAATTCAACCTACTTCTACACAGAGCCATGTACCCGCACAGAAGGTGTTCAACTGTCTCTTCCTCTTCTGCATTCTGAAAGCCTCTACAAAAGTCAAATATGGAACTCAATTCGACTGGCATGCCTACCCATAGGACAGTGCTCAAATATTGCTCATACTAATATTCTTGAGTCCAGATTCTAACAAACCTAACAGTTAAGTTAAAAATATGAATAATTGAGTAATATTCATAAAATAACATGAAATTATTCTATGGTTTATATAGATCTTTTGCCAATTTTTTACTTCCTTTTCAGGAACTTATGGCCCCTTTTTCTCTTACTTTCCAAGCGCATCAATAGATTAAGTAGTATCCGAAATCAGTTGCCGAACGTCACAAAATATTTTATTATTTAATTATGGTTTCACCCGAAATAAAATTCCTCTCTACTTGTTTGTTAAAGTTCTCTTATTTTACTTTTGATATAGGTACAGAAATTAAATTTTTTCGATTTTGGTATTATATAAAAGCAAAAATCCGCACCAAATGTAGTTTTGTGCTCACTGATTCATTCCATCATTGCATTAGTCAATTTGTGCAGCTTTTAGTCATCTAGCGGTATCTTTGGTGTATTTTTAATCAGCAACGAATTCGTTTGGATTTATACTTGCTTTGATTGTTGCAAATGTTGCATATTTGAATATAGATGCAAGTATATATATATATATGTATGCACGTATTCACGTTCTTATTTTTGCCTTTTCGCGCTTCCCTACCTTCCCTTAGCAATTATCCTAGTTTGTTTTTGTTTGCATTATTAATTATTATTTAAAAGGGCGCAATTACGAAAAAAGAACAATACTAAAATTAAAATGATTTTTTTATTTGTAAGCACCAGCATTCCGAACAGACAGCAAAAGGAAAGAATTAAAAACTGCAATACAAATTTTTCAATTCCTTAGGTTGACTTAATGTGAATTCCTTGTTTGCAAAAATTGCGACTATGTGCGCCACTTTGTGGCGATGCAGTGAAGCAAGTACGTACCACCGAACTCCAAGTCCTCGCTTCACCCTTCATCCGCGCATAATTTATAAATGAGAATGAATGCGGCAAAATAATTTCACAATGTTGATAAAAGTAACAACAAAAGTAATAATACAGAATACATTTTTAATTTACATTTTTCGACGTTAATTAGCCGCGATTTTCAATTATTTCGTCGTAATCGTAGATGACAGATATACAAAAGATTTGGCGCACAGTTTTTTTAATGCTTAAGGTGACATCATACATGACAGGGAAACTGCTTTCAGCAAGGGTGCCAAATTGAAACATTGCCATTTTATAAGGGTATACAATCCGTAGTAAATAGCATTAGTTATTGGGTCATATTTTTTAATTCTGTCTGTCGAAAAATGTGTTCTAGACAAAGAGCTGAAATTAGCTTTTGTAGTTCGTTTGTTATAAAAGGAAAATGATTATCCCGTACGCAAATTTAACGGTGAGAAAAACGATTTCAGCCAGGTAAAGAAGCGCTGGAGAAACAATGAAAGGCCAGGCTTTCCACGCAGAACAAAATTATTCTCATAAAACAGAGGGAAAGGTGAGTGAAAGTAATCAAAAAAATCATTTAAATGTAGTTGGGAAGTCCTCATCGAGGTATTTAGATCATGGTAAGCTCACTTCAAGATTTGTGCCGCACAAGCGACCATCTTATCGGGCAAGAGTTAATTTCCGACAAAAATGCAATTTATTTTTATACTATTCGCTGACATTTTGCAAAACAACATTTTTAAAAAGGACACAGATAGCTGGAAGGCCAACTTCTTAAATTTATATTATTTTAAAATCGAATAAGCTTGCACGATCCTAAATAAAACTTTTTATATTTTGGAAAGCATTATGCTCCCAATAGTAACCCTTGTGTCAATGCGCAAATAAAGGTAATCGACGTATCGGAAATTTTCTGAAGCATTTCATAACAAATGGATGCCGATTTGGAAAGTTACTGTTTTGCTGCATATTTTAATATAAATTCCTCTTAACATTCTTTAGTGCAATGGACATTTTACAAAGTCATACAAGTTTTGTTCTTTGGGATTTTTTTCTGAAAGATTTTTTTTGCTAATAATGTTGCGATCCACTTTCGCCTCTTTAAATCTTTTTGAAAAGTAACGAACAGTTAAAGACTTTACATTTAAAAACCAAAATTGTCTTATACATATTTTGATACTACTTATATTTTTCTAAATTTATAGAGATGCACCCAATTGAGTTCGTGATGCAATGCGTTCTTATACAAAGTTTCAAATTTGCAGAACTGCCAGGTTTCAAGCCTAAATGCATACATTTAGGAAGGCAGCCTTTCAGTCAGTCATCTTAGGAAGCCACACGCAAAATTAATCATAATATTTTATTTTTAAGAATGAAAGGTAAAGAAAGAATGATAGAATACAAGATTCCGCTATGCTAGGCCGTGAAGTCAGCGCGGAAACAAAACAAACGAAAATAAGCGGAAAAATAAGTGAGTTTTCACAAATTAGCACACGGCACCTCATATGTATTATTTTTTTAAGTTTAAAAATCTAAATATTCACTAATTGATTCACAAATAAGTAACTTAACAAACAAAGGTGTGTTTATTTTCTGTGCCGATGTCACTGAAAGCTGCCGTTTCTGTCAAATCCGCCACGAACAAAGTAGGATGTCACTACCTTTGTACTATTTATACATACATGTGCATTTTATGTATTTCCATAAACTGACTTGCAAGGTTATTTCTAAAACAATTTTGCGGCTATGCTGAATGCAACAGTAACACATTCCTCCAATATTTTTCAAATTTAATCTACTATGGATAGACAAAATTTGTTGGTATGCCAGTAAAGAAATTTCTTGTTTTGAATGTAATTATGATCACAAAAATAT